>OX419342.1:22617576-22622576 GCA_948470475.1 Galaxea fascicularis | reverse complement strand
TTTTGTCCACATTTGGTTAGGGTGACAAAGCCGTGCAAACAAGTATTTTGCGCATATTTGCTTTGTGCAGCGAAGTCGAGCAAACTACAATATTTAGACAGTTTTGCCCAGGATAGCCAAGGTGTGCAAACTATTTACAGTTGTTCATGTTTTCTAAATAAAGCTATTGGGATCAAAATACAAACGTCAATAATAAATTAAACTGAGAAACTTTAATAATCTGAATATACAATTTCAAAAAACGACATTACACATTTTCAGCATTGTCAGACTGCCATTATGACAATAATAATATTGCAGATTGAAAGGGAATTTGAAGTGGAAATGTAAAGCTGAATTATTTGGTCGAAAAATCCTTGTACTGCTCTTTCTCTTCTGCTGTGAAGGAAATAGAGAGGTTTAAGGCCTTGACTCTCTGGTTTCCTTTCTGTGTAAAAAACAAAAAGAAAAAAGGCAAATTAAACATACAAGAAAACTGAAAGTCACAGATATTTACAACAATAAGATTTGTTTAGAATTGAGTGATAGTCTAAGTTTGAGAATCTAAGTTTTGTGTGCATGTACTTCATAAATAAAAATGTTATTAACAGAATAACACCATGCACTGGATTTGTACATGATTTTTCAGCACCTTTTTAAAATCTTTTGGAATGAGAGTAGCTAGAAATGTACAACACTTTTATTAATGGTCAACACTCTTAGGCCATTTTTCATCAAGTAAAAAGCAAAATTTGTCATCTGGTAAGTATTTCATGTAAGAGAAGTTTTTCCCCCATTAGAACTGCTGACCAGTTGAACTGCACTGGTACATATATTTTGTACCACCCTGGATGGCTGTCTTTCATACATTCATAGCGGTGTGACACAGGGAAAAAAAATCAAAACGCTCTCATTGAATATTCTGTAGAAATTAGATCAACTCAGTGGGATGTGTGTGAAGAATGTAAAAAGTTCACTAAGCCATCAACAGTCTAAAACAAGTTACTTTCATAATTCTCAATATTTATCTATGCAGGTTCAATAAAATAATGCTGTCAAAACAGTTTTGGGAGAACATTTATACACAACTTTGACCTCATATTGTACGTGATTTTTTGAAGGCATAGCTTAAAGGGGTTAATTCATGAGCATTTTACAGTTTTTAGCCAATTCTGTGCCAAGGTCATCAATGAATGCTTCTAGTCATTCACATTACATTGTATGATCAATGAAGATTTAACAAATGTTATCAAGTAAAGTTACAACTTACAACATACCCTTTCTGGTGTTGGTAGGTGTCTTGACAGGGTCCATACTACGGACACCATAAAGAAGTGCACAGTTGACAGTTTAGTTAATTATTGGATCAGCAAAGCTGAAAATAACAAAAGAAAATAATACTACAATATTATTTTAAGAGTTTGAGTTATTGTCTGTTTATAAACACAGTATTATACACTTGTCATCCATTTATGTCTACATTAAAGCTGATCACAAGCACTATCCTCAGACCCTTAAGACCTCAAACTTAAAATGTACAATGTCAAGTAAAACTGCTGAATTATTTTCGTGAAAACTACTGCCTGCAATTTGGATCAATCAGTGATGTTAATCATGGTCACTCAGCATGGTCTATAAAGTTTAAAGATCAGGCAAAGGCCATTACTCACAATATGCACCAAATTAAGATCTCAAGTAAAGCTGCTAAATTATTTTCGTGAAAACTACAAGTTGAAATTTGGCTCAACAATACATGTATTAATCATGGTCACTCAGCATGGTCCATAAAGTTTAAAGATCGGGCAAAGGCCATCACTCACAATATGCACCAAATTAAGATCTCACAATTAAAAGTTCAAGTAAAACAGCTGAATTATTTTCATGTAAACTACTGCCTGCAATTTGGTTCAATAATAAATTGTGGTCACTCAGCATGGTCCATAAAGTTTAAAGATCGGGTAAAGGCCATCACTCACAATATGCACCAAATTAAGATCTCACAATTAAAAGTTCAAGTAAAACTGCTGAATTTTTTTCATGTAAACTACTGCCTGCAATTTGGCTCAGTAATAAATTGTGGTCACTCAGCATGGTCCATAAAGTTTAAAGATCGGGCAAAGGCCATCACTCACAATATGCACCAAATTAAGATCTCACAATAATAATGTTCAAGTAAAACAGCTGAATTATTTTCATGTAAACTACTGCCTGCAATTTGGTTCAATAATAAATTGTGGTCACTCAGCATGGTCCATAAAGTTTAAAGATCGGGTAAAGGCCATCACTCACAATATGCACCAAATTAAGATCTCACAATTAAAAGTTCAAGTAAAACTGCTGAATTATTTTCATGTAAACTACTGCCTGCAATTTGGTTCAATAATAAATTGTGGTCACTCAGCATGGTCCATAAAGTTTAAAGATCGGGCAAAGGCCATCACTCACAATATGCACCAAATTAAGATCTCACAATAATAATGTTCAAGTAAAACAGCTGAATTATTTTCATGTAAACTACTGCCTGCAATTTGGTTCAATAATAAATTGTGGTCACTCAGCATGGTCCATAAAGTTTAAAGATCGGGTAAAGGCCATCAGTCACAATATGCACCAGATTAAGATCTCACAATAATAATGTTCAAGTAAAACAGCTGAATTATTTTCATGTAAACTACTGCCTGCAATTTGGTTCAATAATAAATTGTGGTCACTCAGCATGGTCCATAAAGTTTAAAGATCGGGCAAAGGCCATCACTCACAATATGCACCAAATTAAGATCTCACAATTAAAAGTTCAAGTAAAACAGCTGAATTATTTACATGTATGTAAACTACTGCCTGCAATTTGGTTCAATAATAAATTGTGGTCACTCAGCATGGTCCATAAAGTTTAAAGATCGGGTAAAGGCCATCACTCACAATATGCACCAAATTAAGATCTCACAATTAAAAGTTCAAGTAAAACTGCTGAATTATTTTCATGTAAACTACTGCCTGCAATTTGGTTCAATAATAAATTGTGGTCACTCAGCATGGTCCATAAAGTTTACAGATCGGGCAAAGGTCATCACTCACAATATGCACCAAAATAATTAAGATCTCACAATAATAATGTTCAAGTAAAACTGTTGAATTATTTTTATGAAAACTACAGCCTGCAATTTGGTTCAATAATGAATTGTGGTCACTCAGCATGGTCCATAAAGTTTAAAGATCGGGCAAAGGCCATCACTAACAATATGCCCCAAATTGAGATCTCACAATAATAATGTTCAAGTAAAACTGTTGAATTATTTTTATGAAAACTACAGCCTGCAATTTGGTTATACAGTGGAACCCTGTTAATAAGAGCAAAACTTGGTAGCTTTCACAGGGTGTGCCAGATACAAAAATATTAAACTGCACAATTAAAAGGTAGTTGCAATAAACAAACTGACTTACTGTGAGCTCTTGCAGCGCAGCGACTGGTGTGGAATTCGACAGAGGAGGAGGAGTAGCTTTAGCTTTGATGATGTGGATACTCTGTCCATTTCCAGCTCTTCATGTTCACTCTCCGCCAAGGAATTCGAGGAATAAAAGCGGCCTTCAGCTCGTTCTGTAAGGTTATTACCTGATTGGTTGCTGAACGTCCGATTAAATTAATTCAGAATCATCCTTTTAATACGATGCTTATTAGGCTTATTGGGAGCCAGTCGTACCATGCTCGATGTATTACACGTACGTAACTAAAGTGGGCTTTCGAAGAATCGGGCGAACGAGAGAAAGGACGAACTAGCCAGCCGCGTGAATTCAAAAGCAACAGTTATCCGTTTCTCTGTCAACACTTTCAGCTTGAGCCAATGCAAGGTCAAAGCGTTTTTCACGTGAGAGTCGCGCTCGCGCAGGCCTGGCTCGTCAATGGATCACCGCTGACTGGCAGTCAGTTGATACGTACACAAGTTTCGAATTCACCCTTCATTATCACTCCACTATGAATCCAACAACTAAAGATACTTTAAAGATTCAGTAAAACACAAGGTCATTAGATTTAAGCATTAGTTATCATTACGCATTATCCCACTTGAACCAGTTCACAAGACTGTGAATAAACTCCAGAACAATCATTGGCTGAAACAGTCTGACGTCGTTAACCAGCGGTACATTATGACCCCATACACGACGCCCCACCTTAATTTTGGCGCACTTTACTTTGTTTCGGCGGGAAAGAGTTGAGTGTCTTAGAGAGAATACCGCTAGCGAGCGTCGTCGTGTGAGAAATCAAAGAAAGAAGAAGAAGGCAATGACGAGTATGAGCTCAAAGCGAATGCAGTCATCGAGGGTCTCGCCGAACGATTGCGGAAAGAAACGAAGCAAAAACAGCGCGACTGCTTTTCCTTGGACGGAAGTACTATATTTAAAATGGAAGGTAAACAAAGACTTATTACTTCTTGAGAAAACTCGACAACTACTATCTGCCTCTCGATTTGGGACGCGTGCCCTTTTGGAGCCCCCAAAAGATGAATCTGGAATGGAGGTAAAAGTACATCTTGGTTCTGGTGTGTTTGGTTGCTGCAATAAGATGTTTTACAGGGGTAATCCTGTTGCAGTAAGAACATTTCATTCTGCTACAGCTGAGGAGATTAAACGGGAGGCAAGAGTCTTGTCAAAGTTCAAACATGCAAATTTCCCTCTTCTTATTGGGGTGTGCACTCTATCAAAGCCTTACCATTTAGTATCGTCCTTTTATCATGTTTTGGATAAGCCATACACAATATCTTCATCACTGAAGAGCAACAGTTTGAACCTTTCACTGGTTATTTGGCTGACCTTGATTAATCAGTTGGCTCAGGCAATATCTTATCTGCATAAACAAGGATTCATTTACAGGGATATCAAAGCAGATAATGTCCTGATCTCACATTTGAACAATGAGTACCATGCCATATTAATTGACTTTGGCAAATGCGTAGCTTTAACAGCAGCTGGTTCCCTTGTGAAACATCTCACACCTACAGAACAAGAACTTTACAAAAGGAAGCATG
>OX419342.1:22560076-22610076 GCA_948470475.1 Galaxea fascicularis | reverse complement strand
TTCACCGCTGTTAAGAGATTAGTTTTGAGAGGATCCGAGAGAAATGTGGAAATCCAACTCTGAGAATCTTGGCAAGAAGTCGCATGCCGTTCTCCTTTCTACGTCACAGCTCTACTCGCCCCAGGTCCCATAAACGCGGACTTGAGCCAAATATTTCTCGACTTTAACAGCGCATAAAAAATAGAGAAATCGTTCAAATCAAAAAATTTTTGCGCCAACTTTCTTCACGTAGCATAAACATTTATTCGAGATGCAAATATATTTGGGGGTTAGGTGCACTTTAAAACTACAATGTGAGCTAATGTGAGCGGCAAACCAGGTCTAACTCAGGTCTGTGACGTCAATTCATAATTTAATTCATGAGGCGGTCCTGGTCGCCGGAAATATTATCTGATTACAACCTACAGCTTTAAACATTTATAGATTTGCCGTTCTATGGGCTTTTTATGGACATTTTTTAAAGTCTGCTTTTCTACCGGAAAATATGGTTAGTTTTGAAGAGCTGCCTGACATCCCTCGTCCGCCCAAACAAAACGGTATACAGCAAGAATGTCCACAATGCGAAAGTGGGCGATGGAGTACGAAAGGTCGTCGCGGCAACTAACTGTACGTGCCAAGTCGACAAAGGATAACCTGGGCACCCTGCCTGTAAGTGCTTACGGTCGTCGAGGACTTGTAGCAAACCCCTCTTCTTCATTGTCAGAGATCTGCGACAACATACATGTGGATTCAGATACTCCAACCAGTGACGATGAGGATGATTTCGATGTTGATTGTGTACCAGTAACGATGAATTGTTTCCACCATTACGTTTAGTAAAGGTTCAACCCTTTTGATTTCGCATGATGAAAGAGTTTCGGGCCCATTTTTACTAGGAAACCTTGCCCAAGACTGGAAACCCCGGATGTTGATGGACACTGCGAAAGTCCATATTTACGCACCTGATCCAGAGGACTGTTTGCTCCTACACTATGAATTCACCGGTATTGTGAAGTTGGATCAGGTCGTTTGCCAGCTAAAAGGTGATCAAGGCATTACCTATCTTGAAGATGATTTTCAACAAGACGCCTGTAGGCGTTTACGCGGGATGTGTTTGTCAATATTACAGTGACACTAAATTTGAATGGTTACCCCTGCACAGACGGAATCTTTTCATACGCACAAATAAATGTTAATGTAAATGTAAGCAATTGGTAGAGTATTACAACCATCGCTCGAGAAATTGTGAGTGAATAGTAAACTCACTGTTTCGATTCGTGTACTGAACTCACTGGTTTCAAGCACACGCTTGGCTATCCAATTATCAACGGCTCAATAAACAGTGAAATTGTTGGTTCGATCGCTGGCAAACACACAAGTTTGTGGCGTGACAGTTTGTGCAATTGTTAACGATTCAATACACAAATCCAAAACAACGTTAATTTTCTGATTAAATATTAAGTTTACTCAGGTAAGCCTCCATTTACAGCCGAAAAGCAAAGGCGTTTAATTTTTGCCTCGAGTAAAACTACGCGAAAGCAAAGTAAGCGAACTGCGAGCCTCTTGTATAGCTAATTTATTGACTCGAATTTCACTGATCAGACTGATAAAAGTTATTTGGAAACACACGACGAATCAGGCATTCGAAGCATATAAAAGCACGGTAAAAATTCACATCTCACGGAGCAACCACATCCAAACCTGTAATGTTTTGTAAGGTGGATTCCCAGTCTAAAAGCTCAAACGAACTTCGCTTTGATCACAAAACCACACTCACTGATCTGTCCTCAAAGAGGGATTTCTTCATTATGAAAAAACTGATCTCCACCCTTGAGGCTGCCGAGTGTTTTTTACAACTTATTCTTTTGATTTACAGCTTTAAAGAGCAGTGTTTTCCTTCTCAGACCGGGAAACTTGTTTCAATAATCATAGGCGATTTTCTGGGTTAATATAAGAGCTCTAGCGCTGTAACTTGGACCACATGTTTATCTCATTGCCTTCTTTATAGCCAGCAAGATCAATTTACCACAATCCTCATTTTCAAAGAGAAATGACCAAAGGAATGTTTAAACAATGGTATTTGAATTTTGCTCGATTTTGGCCATTGACCAATTTCTATTGTTTCAATAATCATAGACGATTTTCTCGGTTAATATAAGAGCTCTAGCGTTGTAACGTGGACCACATGTTTATGTCATTGCCTTCTTTATAGCCAGCAAGAAAAATCCACGAATATCCTCATTTTCAAAGAGAAATGATCATATGAATGTTGAAACAATGGTATTTGAATTTTGCTCGATTTTGACAAATTGACCAATTTCTATTGTTTCAATAATCATAGGCGATTTTCTGGGTAATATAAGAGCTCTAGCGTTGTAACTTGGACCACATGTTTATGTCATTACCTAAATTATAGCCAGCGAGAAAAATCTACCAAAATCCTCATTTTCAAAGAGAAATGACGATATGAATGTTAAAACAATGGTATTTGAATTTTGCTCAATTTTGCCATTGACCAATTTCTATTGTTTCAATAATCATAGGCGATTTTCTGGGTTAATATAAGAGCTCTAGCATTGTTACTTGGACCACATGTTTATGTCATTGCCTTCTTTATAGGCAGCAAGAAAGATCAACCAAAACCCTCATTTTCAAAGAGTAATGACTCTATGAATGTTGAAACAATGGTATTTGAATTTTGCTCGATTTTGGCCATTGACCAATTTCTATTGTTTCAATAATCATAGGCGATTTTCTCGGTTAACATAAGAGCTCTAGCGTTGTAACTTGGACCACATGTTTATGTCATTGCCTTCTTTATAGCCAGCAAGAAAAATCTACAAAAATCTTCATTTTCAAAGAGAAATGACCATAGGAATGTTGAAACAATGGTATTTGAATTTTGCTCGATTTTGTCCATTGACCAATTTCTATTGTTTCAATAATCATAGGCGATTTTCTCGCTTTATATAAGAGCTCTAGCGTTGTAACTTGGACCACATGTTTATGTCATTGCCTTCTCTTTAGCCAGCCAGACAAATCCACCAAAATCCTCATTTTCAAAGAGAAATGACCATAGGAATGTTGAAACAATGGTATTTGAATTTTGCTCGATTTTAGCCATTGACAAATTTCTATTGTTTCAATAAATCATAGGCGATTTTCTCGGTTAATATAAGAGCTCTAGCGTTGTAACTTGGACCACATGTTTATGTCATTGCCTTCTTTATAGCCCGCAAGAAAAATCCACGAATATCCTCATTTTCAAAGAGAAATGATCATATGAATGTTGAAACAATGGTATTTGAATTTTGCTCGATTTTGACAAATTGACCAATTTCTATTGTTTCAATAATCATAGGCAATTTTCTGGGTTAATATAAGAGCTCTAGCGTTGTAACTTGGACCACATGTTTATGTCATTACCTAAATTATAGCCAGCGAGAAAAATCTACCAAAACCCTCATTTTGAAAGAGAAATGACCATATGAATGTTGAAACAATGGTATTTGAATTTTGCTCGTTTTTGTCCATTGACCATTTTCTATTGTTTCAATAATGATAGGCAATTTTCTCGGTTAATATAAGAGCTCTAGCGTTGTAACTTGGACCACATATTTATGTCATTGCATTCTTTATAGCCAGCAAGAAAAATCTACCAAAATCCTCATTTTCAAAGAGAAATGACCATAGGAATGTTGAAACAATGGTATTTGAATTTTGCTCGTTTTTGTCCATTGACCAATTTCTATTGTTTCAATAATCATAGGCGATTTCCTCGGTTAATATAAGAGCTCTAGCGTTGTAACTTGGACCACATGTTTATGTCATTGCCTTCTTTATAGCCAGCCGGAAAAATCTACCAAAACCCTCATCTTCAAAGAGAAATGACGATATGAATATTGAAACAATGGTATTTGAATTTTGCTCGTTTTTGTCCATTGACCATTTTCTATTGTTTCAATAATCATAGGCAATTTTCTCGGTTAATAAAAGAGCTCTAGCCTTGTAACTTGGACCACATGTTTAAGTCATTGCCTTCTTTATAGCCAGCAAGAAAAATCTACCAAAATCCTCATTTTCAAAGAGAAATGACCATAGGAATGTTGAAACAATGGTATTTGAATTTTGCTCGTTTTTGGCCATTGACCAATTTCTATTGTTTCAATAATCATAGGCGATTTCCTCGGTTAATATAAGAGCTCGAGCGTTGTAACTTGGACCACATGTTTATGTCATTGCCTTCTTTATAGCCCGCAAGAAAAATCCACGAATATCCTCATTTACAAAGAGAAATGATCATATGAATATTTAAACAATGGTATTTGAATTTTGCTCGATTTTGACAAATTGACCAATTTCTATTGTTTCAAAATTCGTAGGCGATTTTCTGGGTTAATATAAGAGCTCTAGCGTTGCAACTTGGACCACATTTTTATGTCATTATTTAAATTATAGCCAGCGAGAAAAATCTACCAAAATCCTCATTTTCAAAGAGAAATGACCATAGGAATGTTGAAACAATGGTATTTAAATTTTGCTCGATTTTGGTCATTGACCATTTTCTATTGTTTCAATAATCATAGGCGATTTTCTGGGTTAATATAAGAGCTCTAGCGTTGTAACTTGGACCACATGTTTATGTCATTGCCTTCTTTATAGTCAGCAAGAAAAATCTACCAAAATCCACGAATATCCTCATTTACAAAGAGAAATGACCATATGAATGTTGAAACAATAGTATTTGAATTTTGCTCGATTTTGGCCATTGACCAATTTTCGTACTATCTTGTAAATTCACGCTTCATACTCAAGGAAGCCATTTTTCTCACGCCAGCATTCCTGTAGTTTCCACCTGGCTTGACCTGGCACGGTCCTTTGACGAGCCTGACACGTGATTCCAGGATGATGAAAAGCCAATGAAATCGGACGATTTTCTTGTGAGCCAATGAAATCGCAGCATTCTCTCGAGACTCCTCGCGGGGACGGGAAACTTTAAAAAAACATCTCAATTTGTGGCTACGATGAAAACGAAATTCGACCGAAACCTTAACGCGGTGCTCACCCCGCGTAATTAGAAATGAATGAAGACGTCTATCATCAGTGCGTGATGCAGCTTAGCAGAGTTACAACAACGAAGCCTTCACCTGCGCAAACAGAACCAGCGTCCGGTGGCCACACAGCTAGAGGGCGTCCTCCTCGTCTGCCACATAGATTACGAGAATAACTGCTCCAAAATCATAAGACAAAAGGGCAAGAAAAAAGAAAAACAAAACAAACCATAAAACAGAAGTAATCGAATATATGCTTTACATTGTTATCAGAGTCAAGTGGCATACAAAGAAGCAAAAAGAGAAAATGATGAATCGATTGCAGATTATAGCTGTTTGGTTAAAAGTCGTTAACAATCAGTCTCAGAACTCGTCCGATTGCATGGATGAATTGAGAACAGAGAACAATTAAAACTTATTAAAAGGGTTCCAGATGACCATCGAACAAATTACAAGAAGAATGATGGAAATATCTTATTCAATTGTCCATGTAGGAGCCACTAGGGCACTGTTAGGTGAGTAATAGTAACCTTTTTGTTTTACTAGGAATATTTGTGTTTTTACAGTTCCACAGGGGACAACCGATAAGTTCTCCGACTTCGTGGGTTTCATCATGAGCTATCGTGGGTTGTGTGCGTTTCTTCATTCCCCTTTTAGCCTTTTGGCCAGCTTCTGTGTAAGCTTGTGTGTTTGCTGGAAGTGGAAATTCGACTATAACACTACGTTATGATATGCTACAACAAAATAACTGTTTTTCTGGCTCCAAAATGACGATGCGGTAATTTTTCTAGCTTTTTGTGGAATTCAGACAATTTAAGAGAAGTTAGGATGAACTTTTTCTCGAAAATTAAAAGTTGCGTTACTGAAATTCAATATCAAGTGACGAGAAGACGTCATTTAAAAAAAATACAAACCAACGAATCGGGACTTCGTGACCCTTAAACATTGCAAAAAATCGAGACTCTGAGACAACTTCGTATAAAAAACGGACGCACATAACCGTTCAAAAAAACGAGACTGCGAGACCCGTGAAATTTGACTAAAATTTTGCAAGACCCAGAGTTTTTGAAGAAACATTCGCCACCCCTAATCAAAATTACATGTTTAGGGAGCATTTCTTTCTGTGACAAAGCTGGTTTCATTCCCAAAGAATTACTTCATTATTTTTTTTTTAATATGGACTACACTTCCTCAGTTGACAACAAACAATAATATTATTTTTCAAACACCACATCATCAGCCGTTAGAACTGTTTCATGAAGTCATTGAGATTCTACAGAAAAGCAGTGTATGTAATTCAGTTCAATTAAGTTAATCAGTTCTGCCTGTAAGTTCTTATATCATTTACACTTTTACTCCGCCCAATTTCAAGCCTTGCACTAACAGGTTATATTATTGAGATACTATTTTTCATTAACTTGGCACAAAGATTAAGATTGTCATTGCTCTTAAAAGGCCTACCGCATTTGCTGCAGGGCCTTGAAAGTTGCATCATTTCTTCTAACCTGACGTCTTCCCTTTACAAAAACTTGATCAGAATAATGTAGGCAAAACGCAAACAATGCAGTACTTTTTTTGTCCCAACCTAGCACGTGGTTGCTACCTTTTCAACGAATGCAAATACCACTCCCCGTCGTACACGTGAACACACTTGAACACTCCATTCAACTGAGACAAGGAGTCAACACAAGAATTCCAACTCCACGAAGTTTTGCTATATCTCAACCTTTATTAAAGCATGAATACACTGCAAATCGAAGAGAACTGACTCGGTGAAGGGTTTTTTAACTCACAGAACTCGCTGCAATCTTCTGTGGTCCAAACGAGAGCTTTGATTACATTTCACAAGCCTGAAGTCAAATAACTTGTTTGTGCAGGAAATCCAGCAATCCGCAGTTGTTCTTCCGCACAAAGACTGAAAAAAGCATTTTGAAAACAAGCTACGTTCACTTCGACGTTACGGCCACCATTATTGGCATCTTTTCAACAAAGTCCGACAGTCCCAAGCCTCGTGCACACCGAAACGAGTCTACCGGAAGACTAGAAGTTGCTTGCTTCTTTCTAAAAATTAAGATATCCCATGCCCCATTACAAGACACCCTCTCTGTCCTATTATGGCTCTTGACTGTGTACAGTTTCGTGTGGTCAGTTGATTAGATATTTTACTTGGCCTAATCAGATTGGACCGGTAAGGTGAGCCAATAACTAAGGAAATTCTTCTCATACCAGACTTTGTATGGAAACCGACATCAACATCTGGTCTAATAACCGCAAACAGGAAAATCAGCCGACGAAATTTCCTGAAAAACTCGAGAAATGTTTGTTAAGTCTTTTCTTAAAGCACATTTCGGTAGATACTATTGCTACAGACGGCGCGCCATAATTGGGAGACATTTCCAACTGAGTAAGCAACATCGAAAAAATTGAGCGATAAAGTACGGAATTAGATTTAAATCGCACTTCATGGTTTCTAGCATTTTTTATTGTCAAACCGGCAATCGTTGCATAAAGCACAACGCACAAACCAAAATTTTGATCATGATTGTGAAAAGAACATTGTATTCCAGTTTGACTTTTAAGACCCTGTTATTGACTTTTAAGACGTTTAAGAAATGCAACACAAGAGTGGCCTTCATTTTTTTGTTGCTAACGCCAGAAGCTTTAAGTAGCTAAAACCGGTTTAACCCTTTTCATTTCCTTTGGAGGTAGTGGGAGAAGTTGTTAAAATATCAAGCAAAAGTATCTTGTGTGATCATACCCTTAATTCTCGTGACCACTCTGTTTCACAAAGCGTTGATCAATTACAATCCCCAAGGATAAATTTATGCTGAGCACTACTAGGGTAAAGGGACGCAGATCTCGGGCCGCAAAACTCATTGCTCATTGCTAACATCTGGTCTGTTGGTATAAGAAACTTTCCAAAACAACTAGAGATTTCGGGTACGAAATTTTGAGCACAGCTATGCTAAATAAGCTGTTTTCATAATGATAACGTAACTGGTCTTAAATAACAGAAATTCAACTTTAATTGAAAAATTCCTGTTTGTTTTCCGTACATGGTGGTATCAGACTTACAGGTGGTCAGAAATAAAACGGAAGAAATATGCTATCTGCGTTTGCTAACATAGCCGTCTAAACTGAAGCCCGCGAGGTAAACACGCATCCTTTGTTGTTCGTTGGTGAAGGAAGTGGAGGTCAACAGATCACGCCTGTGCGGGTGGTGGAATGATTTACAGGCGACCTGCCTCCATGAATTCTGAAATCTTTCGCGAGACTAAACAAATCGAAAGGCGAAAACCAGAAATCTTTGCCACAATGCAAGACGCAAGTCAGAATAAAGATGGAATGGCTTTCCACCACTTTGAGATGGGTTTAGTTGAAGGAGGATTTTCTAACGCCGCCTTTGAAGACGACCAAGTTTGTGGAAGAAACGCCAATGACAGAACACCACTGGATCCTGTGCCAGAAGAGGTTTTAGGAAAAGACGACGCTGCTTCTTGCCAAGAACCTTTGCACAAAGACGGTCTCGCTGACCACACCTTGAATGAAGACAACAGAGCTCCCCGCGGATTTTGGAAGGCATGCCGGGGAAACAGGTTTCAGTCATCTGTACATCCTGAGCTTATCAGCGATACCCACGACAAAGAATACTCTCAAGATATTCCGATACATCAAGAGGTAGTCAGCAACAAAGGAAGTTTGGGAACCATTTCTGTTTCAGGGACACAACGATGCAATTGTTATAGTCACTTTATAGCATTCACTCTGTTGGTTATCTTTGTTACGTCTGCTACCAGCTTAACCTTGGTGATATTGATCATCAACGGTAACATTGTTGGTTCTGAAGACACATCAAGAGCCTCGCTAAAAGGTATGTACCTGGTCACAAAATTTATTTGGGTAGAAATAAATAAGTTTATAGAAAGGCGTCAGTGTTGAGCAGTCAGTCATCTTGGTTGGCACGGGGTTGCTGAAAATCAATATTTATTGGAACAGCGTTACAAACAGGAAACACTTCACCTCCGCTTGTCATTTGCCAATAATCACGCGATGCTCTCAGTAGAATTTATGCTCACGTGTTTATTGTTTATAGCTGTTATGATCAAATTAAAGAGTAGAGAGAGGCTTCAATAGAGGTGAATTGGTTTATTAAGTTTTAGTTTTTTGTCACAATCCTTTCGACTATTAAGGAGTGACCTTTATTTGAGCGTCAGGGTATTGAGCTCTAATAACTAGCTGAGGGAACTCAGTGCAAGGCCTTAAAAATTACTTTTAGTGTAAAAAGACACACAAATCAATCGCCCTGTTTAAAATGACACTCATTGTTAGAACGTTAAAAGAGCAATATGAATGCTGCATGCGATCCAGCAGTATCAGTCAGTACATGTTACAGAATGCATCATTTTCCACTTTTAAAAAGAAGGATTATTAGTTGCGCTTTCTCTTACGCACTTCATATGATTGTTTCCGAAAACTGCATATTACGGATACTGGTGTACCGCTAAATTCACTTATTTAAGCCGTTTTCAGTTATCCAGTTATATTTTTCTGACTGATCATACAAACTGACAGTACCAGTACCACTATTAAGGCGGGGGTAAACCTGAATTTAAGTGAAATTTTGGTAAGTTTAAAGAGAGGTTGAAAGGGAAAAAAAGGGTTATGGAACACCACCAGACACCATGCAGACAGTTGCCCGACCGCACAATGGCAACCCAGGTTGTTGGGCAACTGTTTGGAGTGCATCTACCAATTTTTAACTTCAAATTCTAATTTTAAAACAACGCCAAATCTTCAAAATTTCCTATTTCCATAAATTGTACTTATCCTTTGAGAAAAACTATTTATCACCAAACATACCTAGAAAATAACCAAAAAATTTACAAAACGACCCAAAACATAGATAAGTGTAATGAGCGGAGAGATTCTTGTTTGCTTGAAACGTAAACGAGATATTTGCATTAAAAACATAATACCCAGCCAAAAAATTTAACCTTTACTATTCAAGATGATTTTGCAACCTCGTTCCCAGGATCTTTCTTCTCCCTTTCCACTGGGGCGAGAGCGCGAGAGTGGACTGGAAAAGGAGGGTGCCTGGGAGCAAGATTTGATGCAGACAACGATCTTCACCATTGATGAAGTGAAACAAAATCCTAAAAAATGCAATAGTTTTTGTTGTCTGTTCAAAACAAATATCTTTGCTCATTATTACTAGCAGAAAAAATATTCTGACGTAAGTGATTGATGTAGGGGCGGATGTTTTTGTTTTTATGAAACTTGAACAGAGGAGTCAAAATCAACATCGGAAGAGAAATTTGCCTTTCTCTGAAAATGTTTTGATACTGTATATCAATTGTTATATTTTGGGAAAGAACTTGCCCTGGCTTGCTTGTATTACCATATCTTGAAAAATGACTGACACAAAAACAAAAAAAAAGCTAGCGAAGACGAAGCGCACCATTCTGTCCTCCCTTCTGCCTGTTTTTCCCCCGTTTCCCAGTCTTCTTTGTTTGTTTTCTCTCTTTTCTCCTTGCAATTGTTTTCCAGGATTCGTTTATTCACTCATTCCGATTTTTAATTATTCTTTGTTTTTCTGCTTTTTTTTTTTTGCGTTTAATTTCTCTTCTCTTCTTTCCTCAATCCTGAACTGTTTCATAAGGGAGAATTAGAAATAATTGCGAGGTCACTTTTTACACAAGGGCGCTTATTTGAGAGTTTAAAGTTGTGACTCGACATCTAGAAGTGCCAGAATTCTTACTTTCCTATTTAGATCTGATGGGTGAATAAGATGCAGTTGTTTATTTAGAACCACAAATACGACAAGCGGCTGGGAAGTCCGGAAAGAATGTATCGTCGAGTTTACCTCTGTTTAGATATTTATAGTTCTTGACAGAGTCAAAGCACAACACTGTGAAGGCAGTGGAATCATGTGGAATGCTTCAGCCCAAGTCACTCTCGATTTGAAAGAAATGAACAGCGCTTCAATAACACTTTGCTTTCATTTCAAAGTAATTTCGCGTAGAACCAAGCACTTTCGATGCTCAATGTTATGTGAAGAACTTGGACAGGCACGAGGCGTATCTTCGTTTCCATGGAAACAAAGAAAGCAGAGCCGTTTTTTCACGTGAAAGTGTAATGTTTTAGGAACTACAGACATTCCATTAATGCGTGATAGAAAAGGAAGTTTCAAATTACGGCTGACGAAAGGTGTGGATGTAGAGCGGATAACTTCGTTCATGCATAACATGCATAAACTTCCGCTACAGTCATCCCTGGTTGTAAAGTCGTACATAGTAAAGAAGCTGGTTAAGAGTTACAACAGCAATTCGGCCAACAATGCAGAAATCACCTGATCAAGATCCCAGTTATCTTGTCTATCATTTCGAAATGGGGTCGTTGAATGGACTATACTCCAACGTCGCCTACAGCAACGTTGGAGATACGACTCACATCTGCGGCAGCAATACTGGGCCTCAGGACCCAGCTTCACTGGAAAGTGGGAACGCGGTCCTCCAATGCCCTCAGAATCCAAACATAGAGTCTTTTTACGACGTGATTGGTCGAAGCAGCGACCAAGGAACTGACACAAGTGCGGGAGATGAGTTAGGAGGAGTTCGGCACAACCCTCTGTTTGCCGTTTATGACAGATGTGATGATCAATTTGCTTCTTCACGTTGCAAAAGACAAACTTCTGCAGAGCAATCAGATGGCGGTTTATATGTTAACTTATCAGAAAATCAGGGGCGTTTAAGACAGGGAGGGAAGCATCAACAGCAAGATGGAAAGCGCAAGCAAGCTTATGACACCACTGCCGGAGCAGCTCCCGGAAACCAACATCGCAGGGTAGTGTTACCGTGCTGTGATAAAACGCGGTTAATGGGGACCCTCCAAGTAACTATCTTCCTCATGGCTGCCACCAGTTTGGCTCTCGTGATAATGACAATAAACGGAACGATCGTTTGTTGCGCAGATACTCTTGGAGGTATGGTTGAAACAGGTCAAATTTTTAATCCAAGAATTCGCAATTTTGCAGGGATAACATTCATTTTTCCCATCTGAGATCATCTCATTCAATTATAAACTCTTGACCTCTTGAAGAAAGCAAAACCACGCCATTAAACGATCGGCCAGTATTTGATGAGCGGTTTTCATCCCTAACGAGTTCATGAAGTTATTTCAAGCCTCCTTTGATTTGCCGAGTATCGAGTTAACATTTTACTCAGTTTGCTAGACGAGAAATGCACAAACACCGTTCTTACTGTTTATTACTGCAAGGAATTTAAAGACGATTGCATCAAATTTTCGCGCCCTCTTTGCCCTGCTTGGGTGGTTTGAGAAAACACGATCACAAGACAGGTTCGACATGACAATTAGCCACACGTGAGTTGCCTACCAGTTCTGTTGGCTATTTTCGTTAATTCTCTCAGCGTGTTCGCACTTAATTGCCACACGACAGCAAAGTTACCGCGAGTTTTTGTAATGGATACTCATAGCTTTGGTTTGTGTCATGATACAAAGTTGCAAAAATGTTGTGACTCGCCGGTAAGTCTAAAGTCCGACTCTTTCTATCTCGCGAAGAACCACATATCGCAAAGACGTTTCAGTATTTAAACTAATAATATTCAGTGGTAGTTTGCCAGGGTTATCGAATTTGTCAAAAGGCTAAAATTACAAATTGCCTTTTTTTTTTTCTTGAGGAGTAAAGTAAGCTTTCAAAGATTCCTAGATCAGCCCATGTTCACGTGATTTTGCCCCAACACGCCATGTGACGTTTTTCGTGTGTCATAGGGCATTTGCTACTGCACGTTTTGCGTCTATTCTCGAATTTCTCAAAAAGTGGTGTGAGTTCTCGGAAATAACTTTCAATTCCAACCTGGGTCTCAGTTTTGAAATTAGGAGAAGCCGAGGGGAAAAATTTCGACTACAACTTTGCAGCTCTCCAGGAAATATCAATGATAAAGAAATTTGCCCTTGTGGAGTTTTGTAGACGTCATCTTCATCTTTTCGTGTGTGTGTTTTGGACTACTTGATTCTTTCTAACTTGGGATAATGTGCTTTACTGCTTTACCTGACGGTTTGCAACTGAACCTCGCTGTCTGGGTAAGAGGCTACAATGGCTAAGAGATGAAAGTTGTAAGGCTTACAGTATGAAAGTGAGGTGATAGTTTGTTTTCAGCTTTTGATTGGCTGAATGAAAAAGCGCGCGAATTTCCTAACATTTTTATCCGTGGACGTTCCGTTATGAAATAACGAAAAGAAGCCCTGACTCAAGTCGAAAACTTTGAGGACGTATGGACCCAAACCCCAGTTTTCAACTTTAATTCCCAAGCAATACTTCTCTTTAGCTCTATTTAGAGCGCGCGCCGTAATTCGGCATCACGCGCGTTTCAAACTACAGTACCATGTAATATGTTCCAAAAACTTATATAATGTATTCTGGCCTTATCGTTCAAACGAGCTGAGACTGGTGAAAAGTTAGTAAAGCGAATCTCCACCGCTAAGAAGACTTTCTCTATATCATTGACCTTAGCCTTATCTGTTCGATTTACGTAATCCTCGGCCGGTCTAACTTAGCTTTTCCTCGTTATTTACTCACTTTTTTCTATACAGATACCGCTAAAACAGAAAAACAGACTGACTTTTCATTACGATTCGACGAATTGCAATATCAGATATCGAAGCTAAAAGAAGAACTCAACGACGCCCGTAATGAAATTAAAGATCTAAAAGACAACAGTGAGCTCAAAATTGAAAAGTTGACAACACAAGTGGAGCAAATACAGAATATGACGCAACAAGGAACCACACGAAACGTCACTTTGCAGGTGAGTTAACTCTTTAACTCCTAGGAGTGATTAACATGTAAAGTCTGCCCACAGTCTCAATACATAATAAAGCAAACAGGTGATAAGAATAGACATGTTTATCAGTTGGAGGGCGTTATCTTAAGGTGGGACTTAAACGTAAATTGGAGTAAAATATTAAGGAGTTAAACAAGGAATTGCAATGTAAAAAGATATTTTGAAACACCAGGTTGTTCAGGAACTGTTTTGGTGTCCGTCCACTAATTTCTAGCTTCAGTTTCCAATTTAAACTTTCATTGAATCTTCAATATTTCCCATTTTCCTGATTAAAAAATTAAATAATCCTTTGAGAAAAATTATCTCTTCCCAAATTTATCCAAAAATCACCCAAAAATTCACAAAATACCCCACAATATAGCTTCGTGGGATGAGCATTGGGATTTTTCATTGCTTGAAACGCGAACGAGATATCAACGTTAAATCCATGTTAAGCGACTAAAAAACGATGTTTCGGTTAAGTCCCGCCTCAATATAACGACCAAATTCTGCAGTTAAGTAATTTTACAAGGAAATGTATAGTAGCTTGAAGCGAGAATTGCTAATCAGATCTTGGGAGAAAAGGTTAAGTTATCTTTCTTCCTGCTAAAACAAAACAGTCAAACTTACGGTAACCACGCGGTCAAACTGACTTCTCACCAGTCTACAGTTTTCGTGGCGATCTGGAGATTTAGGAAAATGTGATAGGTAATGGCCATGGGGATGATTAAGGAATATATTATAGGAGTAGGGAGTACTGAGAAAGAGAATCTAGGATTTTGGAATACAATGACAAGAGCTTCACCTCCTCTTGCTATAACAGAAAAACAAAAACAACAACAACAACGTGGAGGGATCTAACAGATTTATTTATTTACTGAAATAATTAAACCAGGTTACCATCTCTTGTTTCAAGAAGAACCATTTTAAATAGAATTGGTATTTTAAAAAGCATTAGTATCAGGAAATGCACGGGTTTGATGCTGCAAAGCCGAAGGCGTCGCACCGTACGACACTTGATACATGTTGTTAGGGAGCTTAAGCAACGACAACCACGAGGGCAACGAGAACGCCAAAACAATGGGATATGAGCCAAAACAATATTCTGCACGTGCGGTGTACATTTTGGTACATTTCTTTGCCGTCTTCTGCAAAACAACAACGTGAAATGACCAACTTCTTAGGTTTTCCCAAGAACTTGAGCCCACGACGGCAAGGTTTTACTTTCATTTTCTTCAGTTGCTTTAACACCGTTCACAGTAATTTAGGCCCTGGGCAGCTCTCCAGCATTTTTCACGTTAAACAAATTGGAATAATCGCCAAAGAGTTACAAAAACGAGAAGTTATATTTTGAAATGACGTTCTCGTTGCTTAAGGTCTCTCGGGGTATGCGCCGCGGGTCTGGTTTGCAAAATAACACCTACATCGCTACGATATTCACACAAAGTCCGAAAACGAATCATTTCCGCCCTCATTTAGGTAAACCGACCCAGTGGAAAGGCTGATTTTGAGCGGAAGTTGAATTCCACTCAGGAAACGTTAATGACTATGATCTCAGAGGTGCGGCGTTTGGTTAACAAAACTGATAAAGATTTGCGTGAAGAAACACGCCAGTTACGATGGACGGGAAATTCAACAAATGAGAAAATTCACCAGGTACTTATTTATTTACTTATTCAAATAAACTGATTAGTAACTCTACCATAGTTATCACAGCCTCACGTAAGATGATGATGCCATATTTGTCACAGCATCGGGTTTTTTTCCTACCATTGCCGGCCTCTAACAAAATTGATTGGTTTGAAAGGGAATAAACTGGAAATACGACGCATCATATGAGTTTCGCAGTTAGAAATGAAGAAAACCCAAGCCCCCTGAAAAGCTGCTCACCTTCTCTTAGATCAGACAACTCCTGTGACTCACAGGACGTGAACTACCCGTAGCGAGTTTTCTTAGTCAGTTTACACTCCGCTTGCTTGTTCTTCCCTGAAGCGGCTGTTCGATTAACTTGATGTCACATAAGTCAGGCGAAAATTGCCCATTTTGACGCACATTAGCATATCTCAATCGTTGCCAGAAACTCAATTCAGTCAGCTTTACTTAACCTTTTCGTAACGATTCTGTGTTAACCTCGATGTTCTAGAGGCATTTCAAGTGCAAAACGGAAGTGAACGTACTTTATTTCTATTTTATCCGAGTTTTCCATCCCAAAACTGAATATCATCCTACAGCATAACTGATTTTCAATGTGCCTTTTGTGTTGTATTCAAAATCGAGATCCTTATTACTTAAATTAACCAGTAAATATTCTTGATTTTGTGAATATAATCACTTTTTTGTAAAGGTGAAAGACATTTTGGTTACTTTGGAAAACAAAGTTCGCCTCCAAGAACGGCAATTAAACGAGACAATCCAGTTGAAGGTAAGCATGTACAGTTTTCAACTTTGTGTGAAAAAAAAATCAACTAGTTTACCTTACCTTACCTTTACAAAGTACAGGGCAATTTAAAGAAGCGATGTTTAGAAAGTCCACGAAACTGGGTTGTCTGAATCCCGCCATCCTGGCCAATTTTTCTTTACAAGTATCCTGTTGCTTTACAATTAAGAGATCTTTTCTCACCCAATAATGCAGGTGGAGCACAGCGATGACGTACATTTTCTGAAGTTGTTAATAAACAATTCCCGCCAAGACATGGTGAATAAGCTGAATCAAATGTGGTCTTCAGTGAACACAAGTGGCAAAAACCTGCAAGAGCGCTTAAGATCGTCTCGGCTAGAATTGTGGGCTGCACTGAATTCTACCAGTATGATCCTGAAGCAGAAAGTAAGAAAGGAAGGCACGATCAAGAGATAACTCATTTCAAAGGGACAGTTAGGACCACGCCATTGTTCGCACTACTTACCTTTTTCATCAAACACAGTAATTTCCAATCGTCTACTTTCCCCACCCCCTTCCCCCTCCCCATCCCCTTCCCATTTACAATGTTACCCAACAAGGAAGAAAGCATCTGACTAATGGTTCAATGTTGTATGGGAAAAGGGGGGCGTATATTTTGGTCAGCAGAGTATCAGTTCCGCTGAATGTAGCGTGAATTATGGTTCAGAATGTATGTGAGGTAATATATTTGTCATTCATTGTTGGCTTGATTGTCTGTTAATAATTGTGTTCTATCTGATTGCGATCCAACATAATTTTATAGACAATGATTCAAACAAACAAACTCTACAGGCTGAGAGGACGTTCGCTGGAAATGCCTAATTGTCATTTTATTTCAAAGGGAATTCTATCCATTCTATTTTAGCAATGGCCGCTTCTTGGAAACCTCATGCAATCTTATGAAAATATTATAGCAGATTTAACAAAAATGTGAAATCAAGGAAATAGAAAGGTTAAACATGACGTTTACGGCCAACGGCAAACGGGAAACGACAGGCTCCTGCTCATCATAAAAGCCTGAAAATTCTCTCATTTTAACTTGTCTCGTTCCTTTGAGAAGTTGTTTGATATCTGGAGCTAACAGGACAGAAATGAGCTAATCAGATCAAGCAGTGTTCTTACATTTTTGGCAAAACCCTAATTTCGCTCCGACGTTTGCCGTTTGGCGTAAACGTCATGCTTAACCTCTCCAATGTAAAGACAAAAAACTGCGTGCTTTACCCATTTTTCAAAGGTTCTTATTCCTTCAAAAGAGTCTATCACATGTTACAAAAACGCCTCAGAGAGAACTCTATATGACAACGAATTTGCTCTCCTTCAACCAAAGGTAAGCAACATCAGCAAGACGGAGGGTCCCGTTGGACCACCGGGATTCAATGGAAGTCAAGGTCCCGCGGGTCCTGCGGGATCCCCTGGTCCACCAGGACAGAAAGGTGCTGGAGACTTTAGCGCATGCACATACAATGTGAAGAGTGGAACTACCAGCGGGTCATCAAACGTAGAACAAGCTTTTGTGGATACGCCAAGTGTAAGTAATTTCCGCAATGTTTTTAACAACAAACACTACGAGATACCCAAGAGCCAGGTTTCAACTTAGGTCGTTGTTGCATGCTGTAAACCATACGCATTTTACAAGTGTAATTGGGAGAAGCAGGGGAAGGGGGCAGGTGTAGAATGACACAAAAAAATCGCTGGTGGTCTGTAGTATTTTCACAGCACAGGTTAAACATATACGTTGCACTGGTAAAGTACTGCAAAATCGCCTGTATTCGAGTCATCAACGAGAGGTGGTACTAACTGACCAAAGTGAAAATATGAACTTGAATAAATTTGCGAAATTTTAAGAGTATTTTTAGAATAAACCCGAGGCTGATGAGATTTGTAAAAGAATATAATTTTGTGTGGTGCAAATTTGTAAGTACAATACAACTATGTGTTATTAATTAACTGAACCGTAGAAAATTCTTCCTTTTTCTAAACGGGAAAACTAGCCAAAAAGAACAAAAACAAAAACAGTATTAGTGCTAGTCGTATGTTCGATTCTAATAACGTTTCTGTAAGTAAGGTGTGTCATAGCAGGCTTTATTGGCTGCAGTCTGGCTCTAATCTAAGAATATACACAAGAATATTGTCAGCCTAAAATGAGCAGAAAAATAAGAATATTCAGCCAGTGCCGGAAAACGAATATTCTTATAAAAAATACTACAATTGTAATGAGTTGTTATATTTTGAATGAGTTCGTATATTTCAAGCTAAACATTTCGTATACCCAATCCTCTTGAATCCTGAACCCTGTCTGGTTTTTAGTAATAATCTTTGATGTGCTAAGACTGTGACAGCCTTGCCATATTGCTGCTTGGCTAATGCATGCTATAGTTTACGCGAAAACAACCATCCAATCTACAGAGAAAGTCACGGTAACTGTCCGTGCCTACAGTGGTAAAGCTGGTTTGACTTCCTTTTAAACATAACAGGAGCATCCAACGAGTCAAAGCTGTAGAAAGGCATCTTTAAGTACCTAATGGTGTTTGAAGTCTGTTTTAAGTGATATTTTCATTAGCTGGGAGAATTCGACCTATTCCGATTTCTTAGCTGAAATTTTAATTGCACGAAAATTTTAGGGAACAAAATCTTCCTTTGAGAAAATGCTAGCTGAAATGAACCTTCTACGAACTTTTTATGAAATATTTTCTTCCCGAAAATGCTAGCTGAAGTTTTTTACTTCCAAAAACAGCAAATATGACCCTTCCCATAACGTCATGGGCTATGATTTCCTCATTGCGAACCTTTTAGGCAACGTTTCGGTTACGAAAAGCCGAGTGCACCCATTGATCGACTTCGAAGTACCCTCCATCAACTGATATCTACCGAAACTTTTCGTTGGATACCCCTGACCTAACTGTTGTTGTAGGATTTTCCGAACACGACTACTAAGTACTCACCCTTCGTACTTTCTTGTAGCATACAGTTATCTGCGAATATATATTTTGTTTTCCTCGATCAGCCCGCAATGTATCCCCTTTCGTCTTACGTCTTTACTGTTATATTTTGTCTTGACAGGGATCGATAATAATAGGTGTCACCTGTTCTACGAACTACGCCGGGTATAACCTAAAATCCAAAGTCATCTCACAAAAGCGGCGATACATATGCAATTGTGTTGGAGTCTCTTCCCAAAGTTCAGTGACCACTAAGACGTGTATAATTCACTACTGGTTATGTCCCATCACTTAAAAGATATTCACGCCTTAATGATCCTAATTTTGGACAGCTGGGGTCTTCGGCTAATCTTGAGCAATACAGCTGGGTCAATCATTTTTGGATTGGATCGTATATTCTTACTGGTCAATCGCAATTAAAATTCCTCACGAACGAGCTCCATTATGTGAAATAGTATATACCACACCAGTGAATACTACTTTTCGCGCGTTCTGATTGGCTAACTCGGAGGTGATTGGCAAAGTACCATTCACCTCCTAGCAACGACGAAGAGAAACAAAATGATTTCCCGTTTCGCTTCGGTTTCC
Source organism: Galaxea fascicularis (assembly GCA_948470475.1). NCBI lineage: Eukaryota > Metazoa > Cnidaria > Anthozoa > Scleractinia > Euphylliidae > Galaxea > Galaxea fascicularis. The sequence goes on along the minus strand of OX419342.1, from coordinate 22,590,242 downwards.
AAAGGGGAATTATTTAATAAACGAGGAGACTGTACTCAAGAACACCGAAATGGCAACGGAGTTTGGTTTAACAGTATTTAATGGTAAGGTATTTAATCTTTACGACGTCTTAGGGCGAAAAATCAAAATACAGTGCCTTAATTGTTTACGAAAAATTTCGATCACTTGACAATGTAAACAATTGAAACATTTTTTGCAGCATGGTTTCAACAACAAGACGCCAGTTATTCAGCTTGTGTGGTAGATACTTAAAAAAAATATTGACCTAAGCAATAGTGTTGTGAAAATGGTGGATATTTACTTCGTTGCTTCGCGGCTCAGTAATCTCCACTTCGTAGAATAACTGTTAATTATTTTACCTCAATAAGGGAGGTTATTTGATAGAAATTGCAATTCGAATGCCTTGCCCATAATTTGAGGATTAAACGTAAAACCTTAATTAGTGAATTGAAATATTCACTCTCCTCCGCCAACCTCTAAAGGGGGATAAAATAATTTTTAACTTTAGTGTTCTCTTGTATCTCTTAGATAAGTTAATTGAAGCATTTCGGACAACAGGAGGGCTACGTATTTTATGGTTTCTACTCAGTGTAGAAAAAGATCTAATCGTAAAAATAAGTTGTTAACTTATTCCTATTTCACAATTTGTATGATCACGACGTGAAGTTCAGAACTTTGAAAGAAAATTGTACATATACGTATGTTATCATCAGTTAATTGCGGTTTGATACGCCCATTTCGGTAATAAATAGATAGCAAGGATGTGTTCTCTAGGACACTTCTCAATGGTTCTCGCCTTTTTAAAACTTGTACCATATGCAAAATGAACGGCAAAACGTTTGCAAAACCCAAGCAGTAGGCTACCAACGTGCATGATGGTGTTCAGAGGTATCACAATTAGATCACCAATAATCTCCGGATCGGCCCAAAAAGGGAAGCGATCGAATGAGCTGACACGATAGTCAGGGATTGTTGGAAGTCATTCTTAGTGCAAAAACTACACCCGCCATTAAACTTGCCGAAATGAAAGAGTACTCTCAAAGTGTTAACTTTGACGACTTGATACTGGCTAAACTGTTAGCCGCATGCCACGGTATTAGTTAGATTCACGGCAAAAAAAAAAACTGTCAGTAAAAGTTACTTGCAACAACTAAGAGTTGACCAACTGACTGCCAGCTGACAGAGAGAGTTAACTGCATTTCAGTATAGATGAAACTGTAATTGCTTGGCCCAGTGTATGATCTCTGGGAGATTCCAACCCCTTCATCCAGACCTTCACAAAGTAATTTAATTGTGTTGTCTGTCGCCATTAAAATCAATACTTAATTCTTCTGTGATTTATTTTCATTACCAATGGGTTCTAGGATTTGACAAAAGGATTTTTCTCGGCTATACTCAGGCAAGTAATAGTGACAGTGCAGTCTTCAACTGACGTCCGCTGCTCCGCAGCCTTGTTCCTTGTAAAAATATTCAGCTGTTTGGTTTTCTTGTTTATAACTGATTCGGCCACAGGGGAACTACAGCTAGTAGCTATATTCTCCTATTGTCTTCAAAGTTTGTATATAATAATTGTAATAATTCAACCTGAATGTCAATATGAAATAATTAAAGGAATCAAAATTCGACTTTTTGGGTGCCTTTTCTTTCAGTTCTCAGAGTACATGTTTAGTAGAATTCGAATTACCTGGCTTTTCATGTCTTTTCATCTGAGTCTAAGGTGGATCAGTCCGGTCGGCCTGACCGCTTTGGTGTGGAATTTGTTGACGCGCCAAATCTGGTCTGGGCTGGGGCTGGCTAATACTAACTTCTTTAGACTAGTTTTATCTTGTTACGCCTGTTTAGCAGTCTGTTTAGTGGTAGGTCCCTGCTTCGGTCAAATTAACCTTGATGCAACGCCGGATGTGAAAACAATTTTCATATTTCTAGGGAATAACTTAATTTGCCCCAGGACTCCATGCCGTTTCCCGGCTGGGGTTGACTGGCATTGGTTGTTATTCGATCTCTTGTCTCACTCAGTCGTTCGAGTAGCTGTTTTTTTTTTTTTTTTCCTTTTCTTTCGCTAGTTACTTCAGTGTTTCGATCTGGTTTATTAGTTCGTTATGGCCGCAGCCGCTGGGAAACGCAAGACAAAGGCCCCAACTTTGCCTTCGGGTTTTGTTTATGGCTTGCCTTCCTCAGTTAGAACGGCCACCACTCAGCGCTCCGTCTGCCACATCTACACCGCAGACCGACGCCATTATTCCACGTGGTTCCCCAGCTTCAAACGCTGTTCCAGGTAATTCGTCGGATTTACAGCTCCTTAACCTTCAGATTGAGAAACAGCAGCTAGAGATCCGTCTACTGGAACTTGAGGCGCAAGCAAAAGCGCGGTCATTGATGCCAAGCTGCCCCTCAACGCCTACTATTCCTTCGCTGGATACAGTCCGAGCCGGCGTTAACAGTGGTAAGTCGCAAGGCCAGCTCGACCACAATACACGTATTGTTAACCCGCAAGAATGGCCTCATCTACACGTTCCATTCGGCCTTTCCCGGAAGAAATTTAAAGACCTTTCTACCACGGCTCCGGCTATCTGGATATCTTGACTTAAGAATCCCCATCCAAACGACATTTAAAGTGCACCTAACCCCAAAATACTTTTTTCGCTAAAACAAATCTTTGTACCTGTTGGAAAAGCATTGCGCTCTTTTTTGTTCTTTTTTGCCAAAGGTTGGCTATTTATAGGCTTCCAAACTTACAAAAAATAAGCATCATTTGGTACATGACCGAGTGAGAAGGGGCGTGGGTCTATTCTTGAATTGACGTCACAAACTGATTTGCATCGCATTAAGTCTTTGTAAACATGCATGCAAATCAGTTTTTGACGTCAATTCAAGAATAGACCCACGCCCTTTCTCACTCGGTCATGTACCAAATGATGCTTATTTTTTCGTAAGTTTGGAAGCCTATAAAAAGCCAACATTTGGCAAAAAAGAACAAAAAAGAGCGCAATACTTTTCCAACAGGTGTAAAGATTTGTTTTAGCGAAAAATATATTTTGGGGTTAGGTCCACTTTAATGCAGCAACAATTGATGTCCCTCATGCGCTTAGCATCCAAGTATCTCTGGGTTGCTGTTCTTTCTTTTCACATCGCAGTTTTGGACCGTATCGAAGCCGGCCTCGCCAATTGGGGTGACGATTTTAGCGAAATCGAGCGCTTCAATATCACCAAGTCAAACCGTCTTCCGCGAAACCGCCCAATGCGAGCAACAACAAATCCCATTTCGCCCCAACCAATGGCAACCGGCAGCGTAATTATTGCCGTGAATGGAATCCTACCGGCTCCTGCAATAACTCATCTTATCCACAGGGAGCGGAACACATCTGTGCGTCTTGTAAAATTCCTGATCACACCATCGCTTCGTGCCCGACTCGACCAAGGCCTCCCTCTTCCAGCTGACTAGTCACCACCTCACTTCCAGCAGCCTCAGAGCAATCCACCACCTTCGCCGATTCTCCTCTCCTCTTCCATCAAGCTCGGACTTTGCCACCTGGTCAACTTTCACCCTATCGCACCCACTTGTATGCTGCTGTTGTTCGTCATATTCTCTGCTCGAAATCGCCATTCCCGAATGCCTGTGGCGCTGGTATTCCCGTTCCGTCTAAGTTGCATCTCCCTTTGTGGAACTCCGCCCTCGAACACTATTCTGATCGCATCGTCACTGATTTTCTCGCCTTCGGTTGGCCAATCGACTACTGCTCTGTCGCATTTCAATTCCGTAACCGTTATCTAATCATTCCTCAGCGGTCCGCTTTCCGGACACCATCGATGCCTTTTTGTCCACTGAGATAGAATATGCTGTCACGGCCACCTCTGCAAACTTTCCCGCTTTAAACCGGTCCTAAAGACGGGAGTTGTTTTGGACCTAAGTTTTCCCCAGGGCGCCTTGGTCAACGATGGTATTCCTACGGAATGTTTTCTCGGCGGGCCTTTCCACCTGACTCTCCATCGTTCCGCCGCTGATCTCGTGAACCTTATCGTGGCCAAGCCGGCCCAGATTGTTATATTTTCAAGAAAGATTTGAAGCGCGCGTATCGGCAAATTCCCGTACACGTCGACCCCAAAGATTACATCCTGTTCGGTTACCGCTGGCAAGATTTGCTTTATTTCGACCTCGTCCTCCCGTCCTCTCGCTTGTCGGCTTACTACGAACGCTATCGCTCACATCTTTGGGACGGCATATCACCACGACTGCGTGAACTACATCGACGATTTCGGCGGCTCAGTTCGCCACTTTTGTATCCAAGTCCGAATTGCAGTCCCTTATTGGCAAGTTTTCCTATGTTTCCGCTTCCATTAGCCCCGGGATAATTTTCATGCAGCATCTTACACGAGTTTTGCCGCCTTCCCTACAAATTCACTCGTTTCACACCAAGCTCTGGCCCTCTTGCCGATTTGCGCTGGTGGGCCAAGTTCCCCTTGATTCACAACGGTTTTTCATTGCTTCGTTCTTCTCCTTGGCTTGACAATGAGTCTCGTTTCTGCACCGACGCTTGTCTGTCCGGGGTCGGCGGTTTCTTTGACGGCCGCTTTTTCCACTTGGCTTATCCACCTTTCATCGATCCCGTTTCCTTGCCTATCGCTTCGCTCGAAATGTTAGCTGTCACGGTCAGTGTCAAATTGTGGTCCGAGGAGCTGCGTGGCCAACGGGTATTGGTCAGAATGACAATCAAAACACTGAACTTGCCATTAATACTGGTCGCTCTCACGTTTCGTTCGTTCATACATGTTTGCGCGAGCTTTGGTTTTACAACAACAACAACAACAACCAGCTTTATTGAGATCGAATATACTACATATTCGATTTACACTGTATGTAAAAAAAGAAATATGCAAAAATGTATTGTGCTCAATTACATTAATGGGCGAGCAATTTAAACATGAAAATTAGTCTATTGGCAAAGCTATTTTTAACTCTCTTGGTACATATTACTGGCTGCTGTGACTGCGTCCCTCAAGCTATATATCGATTATTTTTTCTTCGGGAACAGGGATCTCATAGGGTGACCGAACTGGCCATTTAGCTTCCCATGTATTTGTTTATCACTTATCTCCAATAAGTCACAAATGGAGATAAGGTTGAACAGTACCTCCTTTTGTGGCATCTAGAAAGCAATCTCTGTACCTTCGACAGATCGGATACGCTGGCAACGTATACAGAGAGACCATATGTAATTTTTGGCAGGAATAACGTTTTGAATAGGGAGCAGGGTTGGCACAGTGGTGAGAGCTCTCGCCTTCCACCAATGTGTCCCGGGTTCGATTCCCGGATTCGGCGTCATAAGTGGGCTGAGTTTGTTGGTTCTCTACTCTGCTCCGAGAGGTTTTTCTCCGGATACTCCGGTTTTCCCCTCTCCTCAAAAACCAACATTTGATTTAATTTAGAGTTGATTTGATTTACAGTCTCCCCAATAAGTAGAGCACTCGTGTTCAGCTAGAACGATTTGAGACTTAAATAAAGTTATTATTATTATTATTATTATTATTATTATTATTATTATTATTATTATTATTATTATTATTATTATAGGGCCAGTCAGTTTCTTCTTGGGAACAACCTTCTTTGCGAAGACCTCTGATCACAAATAGGGATTTTTTAAGCTTCTTCGATTTCGAGCTACGCCGGGGGGCCTTATACATACCAGGCCATGCGAACACTATCGCCGATTCTTTGAGTCGTTGGGATGCTGATCGTCTTTTCCGTGTAACCTTTCGCGACGTTGCTTCTCCTTATTACCATCATTTGTCCGAGTACTTTTGTTCTTTCTATTTGTTTCGCTTCGAGTACCAGTGGTAACCACCTCTTCGTTCTGTTTCAAGTTTCCATGTAGGCGACCCTCAGCATCACGTCAGCCAAATCCAAGCCTTCGCTCTATCGGACGCCACTAAACGGAATTATCATTCTGTTTGGAACTCTTACATCAAGTTCGGTCATTTTTATGAGCTTCCACTCTTTCCTGCATCTCTGTCTACTATCGCTGCGTTCCTTACCTTAGTGAGTTTTTCCGTCAAATCGTATCAGACCATTAACAATTACCTCAGTGCTCTCCGTCGTTTACATGTATTTTGCCATTTTGACACTATCGCCTTTGATGACATTCATGTCAAATTAACTCAGAAAGGTTTGTAGAAGTCCATGGTCCACGTTCCTCACCACAGAGCTCCCCTCTCACCATCCATCTTGTCACAGTTCCGCGCTCATCTCAACCTCTGCGACTCCGTCCATCTCGCCTTGTGGTCTGCTTTTCTCTTTAGGACAGCCAACCTCGTTCCACGTTCTCTCGACACCTTCTCTTCGCACACTGGATTATCCAGAGGCAGCGTTACGTTCACCAGTTCCGGCGCCTTTCTGACCGTCACCCGCACCAATACTCGTCAGTCTGGCGATACTGCCCTCGTTGTTTCAGTTCCGCGTATCCCAGAATCACCTCTCAGTCCCACGTTTGTGCTCCTCTCTCTTTACATTCACAACCACCATCAACCAGTTCGATTGCATCACGGCCACATCTCTCAACGATGGGATCAAACATTTAGCGTTCCTTGCCTCCTTCAATCCCCCAGGAGACTGGAGATTGGACGCTTACATGTTGTACTTATGCCTGCCTTTGGCCGACAGACTTGCACTTTCAAACATTGTTTCCCAGCAGATCCAACAGTTGTACTCTAGGCATATCTACATAGATATATGTTTGTATATGTATATATTTATTTCGTTTTCGTTCCAGTTTCGGTTTCCCTTTCGTTTTTTTTTTTAAATCCCGTGTCAGTTTTTGTTTGTTTGTTTGTTTTTGTTGTTGTTGTCGTTGTTGTTGTTGTTGTTGTTTTTTTTTTTTTGCCAGTACCCTTCACTCCCTCCTCGCATCTCCTCCTCCTCTCCTGTGAATCTTGTTTGGGCCTCTTTCCCTGCTTGGGGGTTCCTCTCGAGTCCTCAGGGTCTCTCGTTCCTTTCATTAAAGGTGCCCAAACAGATTCACTGGCTTTTTCTAGTCTCCGGGGTGTGCGGGAGGACGTTGGGGGATAACTGTTCATATTCCTAGGAAATAACTTAATTAGCCCCAGGACCCCACACCGTTTCCCGACTGGGGTTGACTGGCATTGGTTGTTATTCGATCTCTTGTCTCGCTCAGTCGTTCGAGTAGCTGTTTTTCTCTCCCGCCCTGGGGGTTCCTCTCGAGTCTTCAGGGCCTCCCGTTCCTTTCGTTAAAGATGCCCAAACAGATTCACTGGCTTTTTGTTGTCTCCGGCGTGTGCGGGGGGACGTTGGGGGGGGGGGGGGGATAATTGATAAATCATGAACCGATTTACCTTTTCCACAGACAGCCGATGCCTTCAACACAGTTGTTCTCAAGAGAAAATTAGGAAGTGGGTTTGCATCAGAACACTTTTGATCTCCTTTTTACTTTAAAAAGTGGGAAGATAAACATTGATCCTTGGTTGTGATGTCACTGGTTTAGTTTTTCCAAGCACAGCCGATGACGTCCACTCTAGTTATTTTACTAGAGCACAGAAACTACTGTCCATGGTAAAGCGAAACGCGTGAAAAAACTTAACCAATCTTTAGTTTGTTCGAGGATTCAGCTCCTTGTGTATAGTTTCCGCCTTAAATGAAGGGGGCATTTCGGTTAAATGTTTTGTTTTCCGTATATTTCAGTACTTTTCCTCTAAAATCCCGCTTCGATTTCGTTCAAACGAAAAATGGCTCCGCCATTAGGTTGGAGTCTTTGCTACAGTAAATGTTTGTGAATTTTTTGATGATTTATGTTTTGAAGGAATAAAAGTTGAAGGAGGGAGGGAGGGAGTTGAAAAAGAAAAATTGGGAAATGTTGGACTGGAATTAATGTGGCTAACTGATTACAAATTTAAGTGACTAATTAGCAGACAAAGGTCAGATAGTCCACCACCATAACTAGTTGCCTTTAAGCCCGTTCGTGGACTAACGGGGTTACGTATATATTATTTTCTACCCTTCTTTCTTTTTCTATTTCTTTCTTTCTTTCTCATTCTACCCTTGTTATTTTCATTGGTCAGTATAATCACCTCTGCGATATTATTTGTCTGTTCCACTCATCTGGCGTGGCAGGATGAAAGCGGTAGAGCAAATCAAGACCTTACTAACTGCTCTTTATAACTGTATTTGTCTTATGGATAGAACAACATTTACCAATAAATTGGTATCCAAGAATGAGACAGTCACTTAGATTATTAATGTTCACAGTATTGAATTCGGGATTAGTATTCACTCTTTTTTTGTTTTTATAAGAACCACATCTTTATTTTGCTCATCTATTTTTTTAAATGAGTAGTATTAGACGTTCTTATTAGAAAAAAAAAAAAAAGAAAAGAAAAAGAAGAGTGTATACAGATTTAACTTTAAGAAATAACACTTTGGTGTTAAATCAAAGTCCACCACTTATAATCTGTTAGTCGTCCTTGCATCAGACTACATTTAACGCATTGATTGAGGAGTGGCTGTTTTTCACTAGCACGAACTGTTTTAATTAAAATTTATCTAAATTATCTCAAGAGCATCAATTTTGTGGCTACTGTTGCTTAGCAACGGTAGACATATTGTTACGACTTGTGTAAGTTAGTTCGGTAAGAATCCGAGAGTATTCGGAAATTCGATCAATCATCTTCTGGCAACTGGTTATTTGAAATAATACATCTCGTGGCAAGAAATACGAATTAATTTTTGACAACTATATTGTCGTATTACTTAATAATAATAATAATAATAATAATAATAATAATAATAATAATAATAAAACTTATATAGCGCGGATATCAATATTAAAAATAAACATTTTCAACTCAGAAAAATACTGTATTATGCACACTACATTAAAATTCTTAAAAAGTAAAAATAACTTAACCTTACAAAAAAAGATAGAAATAGATATAATTAATAATAAAAGATCAAAATTCTATAAAATTACGAATTCCATGATGCAGAGATATTAAAATCAAACAATCGAATTATACTAATGACGGCTAAACCAGTGTCCATAAAACGCCCTAAATATAAAAGCATATAGACCGCGTATTTTAGATATCAGCACTAGCTACATTTATTTTACAGTCTAATGATGGCTCTATTTTGCTGCGAAACGGCGTTCGCGAACCTCTAACGCATGCATGTACCGATCTTAAGAGTTCAAACGAAATCTGTGTCCTGAGCCAAGTGATTACAACATGATAAGGCTCGGTATCCTTCTGAGCTATCTTGTCTGCAAGATGCTTTAAGAACCGCTGACACTCGTTTCCCATTCCGCCATTGGTTCCAAACACTAAAGGCGTAAACGAACCCATTTCTACATCTAACACCCGCTGCTGGTATTTGCGCTTCTTCTCTTCTTCTTGCTCCTTGAACACTTCCGATGTTGGCTTGCTCTGGTAACACTTGGAGTTGACGTGCGTAACTCTGACATCAAAAAATGCCGTAACTCCTCTTGCCCACAATTAACCCTCCCGCTTTGATGTCCAACCTCGCCTCAGAACTTGTAACAGCGCTCCGCAAATGAAATTGCTCGTTGTCCAGGGGTTGAAGGCGTGGTTCGATTTCGACATTATTGCAGATCTTGTCGATGAATGTCGTTAACAAGTTCCGTACCCCCCCCCCCTTTTTTTACAAGAGAGGGCGTGGCCAATATTCAATATTCCTATTTTCATCAGCGCTTAAAACGTAGAACTACATAAAACCTACTAAAAACGAGGTTAAAAAGCACTACATAGACTACATAAAACCTACTAAAAACGAGATTAAAAAACACACTGATAAAATTATCAAAAGGCTTTCTGAAACTGATTAAAATGTCTTGAGTGCCTTTTTAAAAGATGCTACTGAGGAGTTGCTCCTAATCGCATAGGGCAATGAAATCCATAGTTGAGGAGCAGAACCAGCAAAAGATCGATCTCCTAGCATTGTTAAAGTCTTGAATTTCACAGGGTTCAGTAGCAGTCCATCACAGTCGGAGCGTAATTTGTATTTACATGCTTCTGTAAGATTAATAAGCTCCTGGTGGAGATAAGAAGGCGCTAATATAAGCCATTGATAGCCTTATACGTTAACAGTAATATCTTAAAGTCAATTCGAAATTTAACCGACAGCCAGTGCAGATTATACAGCAGCGGTCTTACATGGCAGTATTCAAAATTAACCTGGCGGCAGCATTTTGGACCCTCTGTAACTTATTGAGCAGCTAAGCTGGCAGGCCATAAAGCAGGCTGTTACAATAGTCGACGCGACTTGAGACAAATGCGTGAATGAGCGTCTCAGTGGACCGCCTAGAAAGATATTTCCTAATTCTTCTTATATTATACTAGTAATAAAAAGCATTGGAGCAAGTATTATTTACATGGGAATTCATTGAAAGAGTCGAGTCTAACCATGTCCCCAAATTCTGAACTACTCCTTTTGGTCTAATTACACTGTCTCCAATTAAAACATGATCAATGTTAACCTTGGCTAGTTGTTGCTTGGTACCTATCATTACGAATTCTGTTTTATCGTCATTGAGAAGTAGTTTATCATTGGTCATCCAATTACGTATATCATCCACACAGTGCTGAATAGCAGTGACAGCCTCAAATTACCCAGTGCTCTTGTTTGGACTGAAGGACACATACAACTGCGTGTCGTTAGCGTAGCAGTGAACCGTAGGGAGATGCCCCTTGATAACGTCAAACAATTTGCTTGCATAAATCGTAAAAAGCAGTGGTCCGAGGCAAGAGCCCTGCGGTACACCAAAGTCCAAATTCAAACTCTGAGATAAGTTTCTTGCCACGCGATGTATTATTTCAAATAACCACTTTTCGGTCTAGTGGCCGCCGTTTGTAAATAAATTATTTAACCAAAATAGTGCCAAGTTTTTCATGATTTAAACGGTTTTATGATAAAGCCAATTCTGAGCACTGTTCGGAAAGCAGTTATTTGAAATAACTAAATTCTCGACACCTGTCCCAAAGTGGTTGTTAGATATAAACAATTTCATGCTCTTTGCCACAAAGCGGTTATTTTATAAAACCATTTTGGGGAATTTGCTAAAAAGTGGTCATATCAAATAACCATTTTCTAGCAAATTACCCAAAATTGGTTATATTAAATTACCAAGTTTAGGTATATTGGTTATACTCACCAAACGACTTTTTTTTTTTTGACAAGTGCCAGAATTGGTTATATGATATAACCGTTTTAAATAATGAAAAAAGGGGCAGAATTTATGCAAAATAATACATTTACAAACGGCGCCCCACAGACGACATAAGTTTCAGCCTCCTGCCAATGGGGGGACCACATGGTTTTGAGTCAAATTTTGAATTTGGCTTAAACTCTGCCTATTTGAAAAAGGAGTCTAGAAATCAAGTGCAAATGCTTCCAAGAACTCCGACAACTTGATTTCTATTCTTATTTTAGCTGTGTGCACGATTTTATGCTAGAGACGTTAAAGTCGTCAAGACGCATTTGACGTCTGAGACGTTAAAGCCGTCTGGTATAAAAACGGGACGCATAAAAGTAGACAAACTAACGGACAAAAACAAGATTTTTCTAAAAAAAAAAAGACTAGGTTCTATTCTCAGAAGACACTGGGCACGAGCAAACTCGACTCCAAATAAACGTTAACACACGAATATATGAACAAATAAACGTGCCGGAATTGCAGCTTCTCAAATTTATGTCTCGACTTCGTCTACAAGGACAGATTCAATTATTTTTATGACAAAAATCAGTCTAGGCATGAGCATTTTCTGGCGATGGACGAGGAACTAGATTTAGCTTCGGCACATGGCTTGTTTGTCTTGTCGCCCAAGATAGCAAGGAAGTATCGAAGTGCAGATGAACAAAGGATTCAGGGCTAAATGCGTCCCAGTTGGGGCGTCCCGTTCTAGTTACACTAGACGCATTTAACGTCTGAGACGTTAAAGTCGTCGGTTAAGTGCGTCTAAACGACGCACTTAACCGAAGACGTTAAAGTCGTCAGACGTTAAATGCGTCTGTCTTATTTACCGTTTAACGTCTCTAGCATTAAGACGGCCATTTTCGCAAGGTAAGGATTTTCATTTCGCAAAATATCGATTTTCGTCTCGCAAATTACAGATGTCAGTTCATGTCGCAAAATACAGATTTTGAGTTTATTTCGGAAATTACAGATTTTCGTTTCCTTTCGCAGATTAAGCCAAAATAAAGGGTAAAGAAAAACGAATACAGTTATGACGGTAATTTGCAGTAAGGAATTTTTATTTTTTCAAACGATTGAAAGGCGCAGACCAGGCAATTCGAGTATAGTTATAAACTCGACTAGAAGTGTGAATTTGCAATGATTTGTGCCTATTGATGCGTAGTTTACGATGATTTTCTTCATCTCTTTTTTTTTTTTTTTTTTGCATTAAAATACATATAAGTGTTATACTAACTTAGCGAAAAATTTGACGCTGGTTCCCAAACTTGCAAACAGCTTGCGTGACTTGCGTGACTTAGGCAGCATATTGCCCGCCTTGATTTGATGTAAATATAGGGTTTCGCCGACTGCTTCCTTGCAACTGAGCAGACATTTTACATCCCTTTCACCTGTCTGAGAAAAAACTTTCAATTAATTAAGCAGTAGCCACATGCAGTCCTTGACTCCCTAGTTTTAAAACCAAGCACCGAAGGTTTGGCTCATCGTAATTCAATTATCATATAAACTGTGAAAAAAAAAAGGTTAAGCGAGGATTAATCCCGTAGAGGTGACAACATTTAACAAATTGAGGCTAGTATACAATCATTCCATTCTTTGCTCGGTAGTTGACCGCCTTTACCATAGAGCAACACAGCCACACAACAATTGCATTTAATTACTAACCTAATTTTTCTCAAGCAAAAGTAGTACAGTTAACTGAAGGACTAAACGGGAACAATTGCGGCCGTCAAATGGGGAATGGTTAATCACAAGATTAGAAATAGGAATACTGCACTTTCACGGAAAGCACAAATCGACAGAGGCCATTTTGCATTATGTGGGGAGGAGGGGAGGGGCGGATGATGATTCAGTCTCCATAGGCGGAGCTATCCGAGAATGTTTTTTCTTACTATATCTTCATCAGTGTCTCTTCCAGACTCATCACCGATACAACTTCAATTTACGTTCTTTAGAGAAGAAGAAAGGATATCAGAATGATAAGGAAATCTATGAAGAGACGTTATATTTTTTTAGTTGTTCCGAATTTCAAGTATTTAATTACGGCGAGACAGCGATCTTTTCCCATCAAAATCATCCTCTAAGCCTCTCTGATTCAGTCGTCGGGTTGGTAAGGTTTGCGGTGATCAGAAAGCCGATAGAAGAGGATTGTGGTTGCAAGAATGTTTGCATTTTGGAATCGCAGCTGGTCTTTTCTTATCTTTAGGATGAACCGCGTTTTTCTTCTCCGTAGTTCAGGCTTATTGCTGGTCATCAATATTATTCCCATGAAATGTTAGCAAACCGGAGTCAGAGAAACCATCGTTCGTAAGAGAATACGGAAGGAAGGGGAAACCTTTTGGAAGCACTCAAGTGCTTATTTTACTGTGACGAATTTTTCTGAAACTTTGGTTACTTTCGATCAACTTAGCCAAATTTTAGTATCGTAAAAATGCAACAAGAGACGCTTTATTGAACAGTCTTAAACAAACAAATCGTGATGTGTATATATTGTTTGTAAATCTCAGGGTGGACGTGGAGCAAATTAATTGCTTTTTAATTACGTCCTGTTCAAACAGCCGTTAACAATTAACACATTATGATGAATATAAACGAACTAACTCTTCATTTCCAATTCGTTAGTGCATTGTCTTCAAAAATTTTTATTGGTTTTATTTCGTAGAATGAAAGACGGCTTCAAGTTAAGCGTGTGGCGAGGCATAAAGAAACTTAATATTGTGTTTGTTTTTGTTTCTGTCTAACCAAGTCTCGCTGTTAAATTAAATTACACCGCGGGTAACAGTCTGTTTGTTGAAATATTCTTGAATTGAAGAACTTATGTACCGAAGCAACTATTACCATTCTTTTTTGTTCGTTTAGAAAACCCAGGGTGCTGGACGGAACTGCCCATCCTCCACCCCTCATTTCGGGGTAAGCGATTCTTAAAGACTTTTTCATGCTAATAAAAAAAAGTAATCCCGTACAGCTTGAATCACGGTGTGAAGTACGTGATGCCAGCAGGAACAGATATCAGACCTGTGTAAACAGCGGCTAACTCTAATCCATAAACGCAAGCCGACAGTATGACCTTGCATAGAATTCCTGCTATGAAAGTAAAAAGGATTATTTCAGTCACAACATGGCATTGAATTGAAAACGTGTCTTACATACAATCTTAACAGCACAGCTAATGTGATATACAGGTAAATCCTTCTTGCTGTGTTTCGTATGAGACCTGATCGTCGAAACGGATTGAACAGGGCTGCTTTAATTCTCCTTCAAATGGCACCTTGAGCAGACTTATCTCTTCATCTACCCTTTGAGAACTTACGGAGTAATAAAGTTACTGCTGGTTTTGGTTCAGCTCTCTGGCCTATCACTTTATGCATGACCCGTCAATCAAATGATGAAAAATGTCAACTGAAAAGCGAAACGGTTCGCAGCGAAAGCCTTTAATTAATTTCATAGCTAAGACAGAAGAGGAAAGTTTCTGACCCATTTTAAATGTAAAAGCACAAGTAGCGAGAAGTCGGGTGGAAATATGAAATAGCGATTTGCTGAACGATAAGATGACATAGCGCATATCCATTAAACACCAGAATGTTCTTAAGAAATTGTTTTCATTTTTCCCAGGTTTCTTTAAGGTTAAGTAGCGCTTAGTAACGCTGTTTCAAGGGTCATTCATTCGTAAGGACAGCCAATTAGTTTTGCTCAAATCCACTTTGCTCGGTGTGGATGAACAAAACACGAAATAATGAGCTCTCGATATCGCGACACTAGAAAGGAATGGAAAGCGCACCCCTCGCCTAACTCGAATATAAAGGAGCCATGGTGAGAACAATCACCATTCATGAAATTAGATCGGTTGTGACTGAAAAACATTTGCTCTCTTATGGTTTTCAGTAAAAATTTTTGCACGATGACCAAACAGTCTCACTCGAGAAAATGTCTTTAGGCAAACCTGGACTAGTAAAATCCACTTTGCAAAACAAAAACAATTTGCTCTTTTGCTCTTTTCTTGTCTCTCAAAATAGAGAATTCGTATAACTCGTTTCTGATATGCTACTGTAAGGCGCACAATATTCTAATGACCGGTTTTGGTACTCACGAGCGATTCACATTGGAATGTATGGAACTGTTTAACATCGGAACAAGAATGCTCTTTGCGAGACAAAAGACACTGGAGGTGCACGAGGAGCCTTTGAATATTATTGCCTTTTTGCTGAAGTTTGTGACTTAGCTGATACTACCCCAGACTAAAACTCCATTGAACGTAGCAACATCAGTTGTTTGATATCTTGTATGGGGAACAATTCTGCGGTCGAGGATTGTTGCTCTGGCCCCAGTTGTCCAAAGGCTGGATAGCGCTGTCCACCGGATAAATGTCTATCCAGTGGATTGTGCAATTAGCTTTCCCAATCCTTATCCGCTGGATAGTGATTTATCCAGTGGATAGCGCCATCCAACGTTTGAACAACCGGGGCCTGGTGGTGAAACTCCGGCGTCCTTTAATTAGCCACTGACTTGATAACAACGCTCTTTAATTTGATAACTTGAAATATCCAGACGTGGATTCACTTCAACCGGCTCTGTTTTGACATTGATCCGGCAGCCTCTGCTATTCGTATTATGTGCAGACCACTCCTTGAAATTTAATTGGTGATACTTTCAGAACCAAATCAGTTTACCAAATGTTTTGGAATGAGGTAATCTGATGGGAAACTGGCGTCAATTCCTAATGTCAACGGTGCAACTGATAGTACCCCTCATCAGGTTTACGGCTCTATACCGTTTTAATTCACAGCCCTGCGTTGAGTTAAATGGGTTGTTTTTCTGTCTCGCGTAGTTGAGAAACACTCGTGCCGGTACTTTCCCATTGGTACGCAAACAGTGGAAGAAAAGAATAGTTCATTTTTAGACTCGTTATTTTTTTAATAAATGTTCACATTAGAGAATTGAACTGCGCTGGTTTCAGTTTCGTGCGTGTTTTTTAATCGTTCTTCTTATTATTATTTACTGATTCTCATTAGCATGTAAAAAACGGGTTATACGAATTCACTCTAAAGAAACGCTCACGAGACTTAAGATCTGTCCTCGTGTAATTAGCAAATATACATGTATGCCTATACACGTTAGCTTTTAAGTTCATCGACCAAGCTGGTTACACTTCTGGCCCCGGTTGTTTAAAGGCTGGATGGCGCTAACCACCGGATAAATATCTATCCAAGTGGATAGTTCAATTAGCTTCCCATTACTTATCCACTGGATAGTGGTTTATTTGGTGGATAGCGCTATCCAACTTTTGAACAACCGGGGCCTGGTTGGTAGAAGAGCATGTTCTTAAGTTGATAGGGTACGACCACAGATAGCCTAACAAACAAGGCTCTGCGAAAATATTAAACACTTAGTCAGTCCAACGAGCTACTTGCTAGCTAGAACAACGTTCTTCGTGTTTGTACAAGAAATATAAAGCTACGGTTATTTTTATTACATTCTCTACACAGATCGAAGTATCACTGACAAAATTCATTGCTTGCTGTTATAACCGGCTCCGAATTAAAACTAAAGCGAACGACCCTTGACTATGAAATTTTTATATTACAGATTCACGACGCCTGATTATTTTTACGGGAGCGGCGCCAAATACTTGGCCTATTCTTCAGGGCCCGGTTGTTCCAAAGCCGATTAACGCTAATCCAAGATTAAAAGTTAATCAAGGAGGTTATTTCTCTATCCCCAAACGTTGGCAATGCTGATATTCTGCAAAATTTTAGAAAAAAAAAAAGCAGCGGAAACGACTTTCATCCAAAAGTTTAAAACTGCAACCAAAGTTTACGCTAATCCTGGATTATGTTAATCGGCTTTCGAACAACCAGGGCCAGGGTTCCACTAATTAACAATTTTTAAAAGAAACATCACAACGAAACATCAGGCTTCGGTTTATCCGTTATATTGTGAGGGAGGAATCCCAGGGAGAAAATATATTCAAAGAAAACAGAAGGTTTGAATCCTAGCGTTCGAGAGAAACTGAAGAGGTAAATGATTCTTTGAGAGCTCATCAGTTATTTAATTATGGTGAGGACATTAATTATGTCATAAAAACTAATAAAAATTAGCACTGATCTATTGTCTTTGATTGAGAAACATGCTTGCAAAATGATCTACCCAGCAAGTGTTTTTCGTTATCAAGCGACGACATGAAAACTCAACGTATGAATCATTCGAAGCCGCAACATTTTAAAAAGCAATTTGCAGCTCAGCACAGGACAAAGGGATTTACGGCTTTCTGTTATCTTTTCCTATTGAGAAATCGATGTATTGGAATGCGCTGATGAGTTCCGCCTTACTTATAGGCGTGTTGCTGTCTTAACAAACTAGGCAACCAAATGAAGACTGATCCTCGCAGTTGTGTACGCAATTATATGAATTGCGAAAGACAATGAAAGATATTATTGCATCTTATGGGAACTCGGAAAAAATCCGAGCCCCAGAAGGGATTTTTCCGAGTTCCCATAAGATGCAATAATATCTTTCATTTCATTTCTTGTACGACTCGCTTAATTGCGAAAGAAGCCTGAAAAAAATTGAGGACTTCAACGGGGTTTGAACCCAGACCTCGCGATACCGGTGCGACGCTCTAACCAACTGAGCTGTGAAGCCACTGACGTTGGGAGCAGGTCAATTGTAGGTTCATATGTTCCAGTGAAAGTGAAGAATGTGAATGATGTATATGAAATGAATCATTTCGTGATTTCATTTCCGCAGTTCATATGATTCATTTCATATACATCATTCACAAACTAGGCAAAGTTCGCGAGTACGCACGGTTTAGATGGCCGGGATAGCAACGCTCACAGCCGGCGAAGTCGTCAACTCTTCTTTACTGATACAACTGACGAAAGTCGGTTATTAAGAAGGAGTATTTGTAAAGCCTATAATTCAATCAGAATTTGCTCCTAGGAAATATCACGTTACTTTGTTGTTGACCGACAGCACTGACGCGACTGGTGTGTTAGCAGTAGTAGTAGTAGCACAGCAGCAGCAGCAGCAGCAGCAGCAGCAGTAGTAGTAGTAGTAGTAGTAGTAGTGGTGGTGTTGGTGGTAGTAGTAGTAGTAGCCGGAGTAGTAGTAGTAGTAGTAGTAGTGGTAGCAGTAGCAGCAGCAGCAGGAGCTGCTAGAAGAGCAGATTACTGAGCCTCAAACTAAAGCGTTTGTTGTAATGCGTGGCTGTAAACCATAATGCTGCTACAGTGTAAGTAGTATAAATAGTTGTATCGTTCTTTCATTTCATTTAGTAAGGCTAGTTAGAAAAAAAAGGTTTATGGCTACTGTCCTAAAGATGGTCGCAGCCACCGTGATAGTATGACTAAAGTAAGTTCATTTCTCTCAATCATCGCCATAGTTGACATCTGCTCGCCACTGCAATTGCATTCCGTTGTTCTTTAATGGGGCAGGGTTATCACAAGCTGATGATGAATTCCGATAACTAATTCAATTAAAGGTAAGTTTCCGTCGGAATAAATTGCCCGTCGTCTCGTAATCAGATCGACAAGTTTGTTGAAACATATTCAAATATATTCAAATCTTAACGCTAGTGACAAACGGAGAGAAGAAGGCTGCAAGTTTGAAACAAACAGAGACTCATTTTAGATCTGATGTACGATTAAAAAGTGGAAAACTCGACACGCAAACATGTCGCACATAGAAACAACATCGCACTGCAGTGAGTCATCAAAACTAACCTTTCCATCAAATAGTGCATCCCACGTTAACGCCAACAGACGTCTTGTTTTTCTTTGAATCTGGCACACTTGTGTTTTGTGAAACAATTAAAACAAACACTACATTTCATCCCCAACTTCCCTAAACTGATGAAGCCTCTTGTCCCTTTCTAAGATCAAGAGTTAATGATAAGTTGCTTTTATAAACCCATGTTGGGTGCAAAGTACAAATTAAGACTATGTTCGAATCGATGCCTTTCTGATAACTTCTTGAAAAGTGGCCCTCGCCAGGCTGGAAGCTTCACAATCAAAGACTGACAACTTGAACAATCATCTAAAGGAAAAACAGTATCTTGAAAAAGGAAAGATAAACCTTGCAACTGAACAGGGGACAATCAAGGGATAAAATTACTCATCTTAGTTGTATTTATAAGAAAACAGTGTTTATGAGTCGGGTTTTAACCGCTTGAACACTTGTTTAGAATAATACATTAATGTTGGAAACACAAATGCAAAAACAACAACAACAACAACAGCAAAACTGCGGAGAGCACAGTATGTAAACGACAATTAAAAAGATTCGCACAATTGATTTTGGTCAATACTCGAGCTATGACTTATGTTAGACTATGCTATGCTAAAAATGTTTATCCAATCCCATTTTCACCGCAGTGTTTCTCAACACCAGCATAAGGATATTATGATCTCTCATTTATGAAGATCATGTACAACCGATTTTCACCAAACCCTGAGTCCAGGTTCTTCGTGTTGGCCTGATTTCTGTTTCATTGGTCGAACTATTACAAAAGATTTAAATGCGGTTGTGCCTATCCCATTTCCATGACTACGCTGTCATTGTAAACCCGCCCAAATATTCTTCAACAAGTCCTTCACCCTCTTCAACGGAGGATATCCTGTTCGTCACATTCAAGCGTTACGCATTCACTGGAACAACCTGTTGCCACTATTCAGTTTGGAAACCAGTCGTTCATCACGGCGAAAATGTCGTTCCTTAACGCCCGAGTATCGCCAGAACCACCCTCAACGCACACTGCGGTGGAAACAGAATTAAGCGACTCGCTTGGTCAAGAAAAAGAGAAAGATAATTTTACTAGCAACGAGGGTAAAGAGACCTCTACTATCGATGATCAAGGCACTACTACGGAATGTCAAGAGGAATTTGATGGCATTGACCCTATTGCAGAGGAACAACTGTATAACACAAGTGGAATGCTACAGAATGGAAAAATAAGCCGTGCTGGAAGCCAGATCCCTAAACGCCTTTCATGGGATGTTGAGGAGGTTTCTTCTCCGATCCCGAGGTCGCGTTATCAAACTTGTGACAGGGTGATACTGTTATTTTTATGCCTGCTGTCCGCAGCTTCAGTTGCTTTGACGCTACTCATGTTGTTTGGTGTGCTTGGGCCACTAAATTGCGCCTGCACGAAGAAAACAGGTATTTATAGTAATAACTGTACTTTGCTCTCTCTGAAAATTGCTCACAATGCTGTTGTGATTAAAATTGCGTATAGAATGTAAGACATTTTCTTTGCCTTAGGCAATACACTCATGATTTAATCTCGGGGTCGAAACGCACAATTAAGGGTTAGAAGTACATGTTCGTTCGCGTACTTTTCATGGACACGGCACCCATATCTATCGTTACCCAAAGGATAAACCTGTTGCACGAACATTTTATAGAATTTCTATCATCTCAAAAGGAACAAGCAATGCTTTTTAGGCCACGAAAGAAAATAGGAAATCATCAGTTTATTGTTTATTGATGTGAGTGTTACCGATTATACGAAGCATAGATTTTTGCCTTGTTTACTTACGTGAGAAAATTGGTACATTACGGGGGTGGCAATAGTTTGTTTATCTTTGTTTCCTTCTGTTTGCAGTAAACTTTTGGTATCTTTGTGCGCTGCCTACACAACTGTCCTGTCATGATCAGGCGTCAAAACGTGATACCAAAAGAATGCCGTGACTTCAACGCATGGCATTTTGTTTACTCGGCCGGGATTATCGGCTACGTTTTCATATCGTTGCCGTTTCGGTCCTTGGCCTATTTTTGGCACCGGAAAGCCATTGAAATATTTTTCCTACATTGCATAAAATGCAAGGATGACCACCAAGTAGCGCCTATTTGCAAGGCGTTTTGTAACACGTCTTCAAACAGAAGTATTAAAAACTTTGCTAAAGTGGCCACAAACGTTGTTTGTATACTGACAAACAATGAAACATATCTGATCTTGCACGAAAGTGTTGTCAATTGGTCTTTAAAGGATTTGTGTAGCACCGTTACACGCAAGAAAATGAAAGAATTTAAGGTTTATTTTTAATATTTAAAGAATAACATTTCCAGAATTGTACTCCCGTATGGCGTGGTCGATGTTCTACTCAGTTTGCCAGAACGTTCATCTCTCAACCACTGTTAGTGCTTCTTTGTTTACTTATCGAAATCTTTTTGGGGGGTAGTGAGTAAACATACCTTATTTATTGCATTCCGAAAGTTCATTATTGCCTTGATGTTAGTATTGTTTTCATATGCAATGTATTGGGCCTCAGAGAAAGGACGAGAACACCCTGTTCCTTTCTCAAGACTTTCAGCTTAGCTATAGCAGTTTTTAATTCAAAGGCGATTTGACAAAGATATTCTGGGTTTTGAGATTTACGCCGAAATGGTGATATAACCTCTCATATAACACTTCAGTTTCGTTGTTAATTTAACCCTTCTTGGAATTTAGAGGCGAATTCTGGAAAAACGGGGCAAGAGTGTATTTTTAAAAGGTAGTTTAGTAAAGCGAATGATACACGGTTCAACAGTTGTCGAGCAACAAATGTTGCGGCAACTTGTTGAACGGAATAAAGCCAAGCTCTGTTTTCGATCAACAACGTTCAACAACTTTCAACATGTTGAACGGCATATTTCAACGTTCAACATCACATGACATACTGTTCAACATTTGTTGAACAGCAGCTGCAACATTTGTTGCTCAACGGCGTTGAACCGTGTATCACTCGCTTAAGACTTCTATCGCCAGACTTGGTTAAGTACAAGACCGTGGAAACGCCATATTAACATCTATTGAGCTTCATAGAAAAATGTTCATTGGTTTTAATTCAGGTTGCGTGCTTCCACGGTTGTCATTCCGACAGGGCAAACAACTTGCCACATGCTAATTTCCATCTCTTTTTAGTGCGTGTTCTTGACACAGAAATACCTTGCTTTCCTGTATTTGGTTTTCTTGTATCTGTACCTGTGTGACGGCACTTCTAGTAAAGATTATACCCACCAACGTAATCAACTAGAATAACAAAGTTTAACCTTGAACGCTCACACAAAGATATTATAAAACGTCCGTAGGACTATGGTGTGCTGTATTGCATTAATATAACATAATTAACATATACATTATAGGGAGGTTCAGTTAGGGCTAAAGGCAGTACTTCGAAAGTTGCAATTATTGTCTAGGGGCTCTGTTACACTTCGATCTTCGCGTCTTCAACTCAGTAAAAGCGACAAAAAATGATGTACTTTTGTTACCACACCTTACTAAACTAAATTTATTTACCGCCGATCCTTAGCCTTGGACAGAAAGTAGGGAGTTGGTGTTAGCTTTACAAGTTTTCCAGGTCGAATTTTGAAATTTTAGTTTGAAACGGAAAGCTTGAAAAATTAAATACCGGCCCTTTTCATAAAATGCATTCAGTGGAGTCTCGGAGTTTCGCAACAGGACTTCCTAGAGTTTAAATCCCTGAACATTTTTGGCCCAAAACAACTAGCCTCTGTGTCGAACCTTGGTCGCTTCGAAATATGGACACACAAATACTGATTTTTCTTTGAGTTTAACTTTCGGCATTGAACGTAGCATTTCCGCAACGGAAGCTCAGGAATGAAATTTTGGCACCCTTTTTCACTCTTTGAGATTGTTTTGAAGTTAGAACTTACAGCTGTATTATATCAACATAGCGGCATCTTGAAAACTCTCGAAACACGATGCAGTTGATGTTTCCTACCGTTTTCTGCCTTGCGTTTCCCGCTCCGAGAGCTGATCTCCCAGTCTTTGGCCATTATCAACAATGATCACTCTTTTTAGCGTTTAGATTTTAAAAGCCCATTCGCACCGACTCCTTGCTGCGGAGAGCAACATAATTTACAGCGTCGTAGCACAGTCGTCATTGAGGTAAACTCAAATTTATTTAAAAAAAAAAGGAAATACGTAACTATGCAGACAATATTTGCAAGCTATTCTTTCTAAAATAAAAAAAATCTAGTCGAATTAATAAACGGCATGTTAACTATTCCTCCTCGCGGTTTTCTGAAGTTTTCTCCTAATGTGTAACTATAGGGCTCATTATATTAAGTCATGAAGCGGAACTTGGAGGTCACCTTTAGGCACACAAAGCATATTAGTACTGTAACTAGACCCCTCCAATATAAACAAGCATTTCAAAACTTGAGTAAAATCTTAGACATAAC
Source organism: Galaxea fascicularis (assembly GCA_948470475.1). Classification (NCBI taxonomy): domain Eukaryota; kingdom Metazoa; phylum Cnidaria; class Anthozoa; order Scleractinia; family Euphylliidae; genus Galaxea; species Galaxea fascicularis. The sequence goes on along the minus strand of OX419342.1, from coordinate 22,566,846 downwards.
CGGGACTTAACCCCTTTTAATTATGTACTATATTATCTAAAATAATAAGTTAAACAGAATGAGGCTTTAGGCTTAAGCCTTCTTGGTCAAAAGATTTATCAGCTACACTGGTGGAGATGCGATTATTTGCTTACGTCGAGCCGTTTTCTCGTGCAAAAATTAAACCAAGGAAATTGACGAAAAAGGGACTTTAAATTCTTATAAGGGGGATCAGTTGTCTAAGGTGGCTGGGTTTTATGAATTTTTATTTTAAACTCCTACGGATCAGCATGGATTGAGCGAGAAAAGAAAAGTTGTTGCTGATAATCAACATTTCAGGTCATTTCATGGAGTTACTTAGCCCTATGGTTTTGTCTTCTGCTTAGGCCTGGTTCACTCTAGCGAGATAACGACATAGTCATAATGACATAAAGAAAATATCAGTTTTATCCTTATGTCGATATGTTCATGTTATTATGTTCCTACCATGTCGTTATGATGTGTTGTTCACACTAGAGACATAAAACATGGCTTGCACTTATTTCCATCTCTCAAACTGACATTTTGAGCCCACGGTGGAGTGAGCACCCATACCAAACCATGGTGTAACTGCCCAGCGGTATATCTTCGAAGTCAGTTTGAAAGATGGAAACGAGTGCCAGCCATAAAACATCACCACGAGGCAGTTTTTCCGTTTGCGTGACATTCCCGTTATGTCGTTATGTCGCAAGTGTGAACTGGGCTTTACTAAACAGTTGCGAAACCAGGCAACTTTTTGCTTTAAAAAGAACTTTATTGACTATGATAATCATCTTATGCGATTACAAGCGAAGTAGCTTCAATTAGTCATATAGTTTGAATTCATGAAAGATTCAAAAGAACTCGCCACAGTATCAGAATACGGTAATCTGATCGCAATAATTCCGCTTTGATCTGACTTTCATCCTCCAAAAGCAGATTTTAAAAATGGATTTCAAATACAGTTCAGCCTCATGGGATCACTGCAGACCCCTAAGTAAACACTGTAGTCAGACTTCTCGTCTAAAGCATGCAGGCGGCTAAAACGTTCTCCAAGCGCTCGGCTGGTTTTCGCTTAATACAGTTAAGAGTCAGGGTTAAGAGTGTAGTGTTGAAAAGGAGATAGATCTGAAAAGAAATTAAAGTTTGGCATTATGAAAAAAAAAAAAGAAGAAGAAAAAAAGAAAAAGGGAAAGCCTAAGGCCTCATCTTGTTTAAGGTTAGCTGCCAGTGTAGAACCTTTTTAGCCGAGGTATCTCTTCTGTTAAATCTCTTCGGCCCGCATCAACTCTGATGTAGGGAATCCATTTTGAAGAAATCAATTAACTATCTGCTCTAAAACTTTGAACTTTTGTTCTTTACAGAACCTGACACCGCTTCGTCAACTCTCAGCGATAACTACACGAAACTTTCGAAGAATATACAAGACCTCGAAGATAATGTATCTTCTCTCAAAGTAACAGCGGTAAGGACAGACCCCAAACTCACTGTAAAATGCTTTTCGAAATCCTATGAAACAATATGAAACCATGGCACTTAACATTTCTCCTTCCTTCGTATCAACCAAGCAGAGAGCACTTTCTTAAGTCTTTATTATGGTGTGTTGCATGCAGTAGAGGCAGTACAGGATCTTTTCACGGGCATCCCTTGTACGTCTGTAAACTCAAGATATAATAGCAGACGTAACTCTGGCGTTTTTCTGAACTAACAAAGTTGGCATCCCGATGTTCATTGCAACTGTATTCCGTTACAGTATAACTTTATATTATGGGTTTACTCACAGACGGATTATCAGCAAACTGATGATGCTGCTTACCGATAGATAATACAACCTTATCGTTCAATGAATATTCAATAGTTACATCCGTGATACCGATTTCTGATTAGAGAATCAATGTTGCCCTTCTGATCTGACACCACTTGTTTTTCATTCTTCTGGAGCAACACAAGTGAAAATTTAAGAACACATTTTCACAAACATTGCTGCCCTTTACTCATGCATATAGTTTTCAGGCTCAACAAAGGTGTTTGTATTGAGAAAGACTCGCTCGATTTGAATACAGACAGTTGAAGACGTCTCACGACGTCACAGCAGGTCACAGTATCCAGTTTCAAAGTTCAGTTTGTTAAACTTCGGAACAGAGTTTTGTGTTTATTAGCGGAACAAGGCACGAAAAACTTGTAAGCAGAGATTCCAAGCCCTTTTGAAGGAAAACAGGGAGACTCTTAGCGCCGAAGGCACCAGCCTCTATGGAGGTCCGGGGCCATGCCCCCCGGGAAATTTTGCAAATTCAGGTTCTCTAAAATGCCTTTTTGCTACATTTTGATATCATTTCTTAGTTATTCTATAAGATAATACGAGAGGAAAGTGTTATACTTCGTGAAAAAAAAATTAGCATTTTTCCCTTGTTTTCAGAAATTTATGATAAATCGGGTGAATTTCATGAGAATTGGGAGAGCGGGAGGCAACACATCAAATCAGGAGGGTTGGAATCTCTGTATCGATCGGTTTTTACTAAGCTTTCTCGTTTGTTGTTTTTTCGTTTTTCTATTTCGCTTTATTTCAGCAGATTTATGTATTTTGGTTTTAGTGAATGCTTGCTCATGTATTGAATAAACTTCAAGTTCAGCGCATTTCAAAAGTTCTCCTTGTTGCCGCTATTCAGTAGTGAACATTGGGTTGCTACAGTGTTTTTGATAGCCTTAAAGCACTTTTCGCTGTCTTTCTTGTCTATATTGTTTAGCTGAATATGCAAAGAATATGCATTCAAAATTCGCTGAACCTTTTTTTCAGAACAGTCTATTACTCCACTGACAAGGTTGCAATTTACTGAAGATGATTAAAACGTAAGACACCGGCTACAGCGGCGAAGAAAATGTTTCAACCACTTTAATGGGCCATTGTTTGAACCAATACACTAACGCTTGACACAATCCTGTCCCCTTGATTCTTCTTTCATTCTCAGCAGCCAGTCTCTGCCATTCTACCAAAGTTTCACGGGCCTTGCTTTGAAACATCTTTGAATTCTGATCGGACCTGTCCAAGCGCACAGTTTCATTTCCTCCATTTAGACCGTGGCATCACTTTACTCACAATTCTTGCGTTTTTTCTTTTCTTTTTTTTTGTTTTTTTTTTTTTTTTACAGACAAAGGGCGCATGTTAATGCTAGCTGCTGATGCTGATGCTGATGATAATGATGATGATAACCTGTCAATGTGATGGATACAAATGTGTCGGTTTTTTTTTTCTTGCAGGTCGAGGAGATGAAGAAGAAATTTGAAGTTTTACAGGCTGAAGTGAGTGCAGATGCAAAATAATGTATGAGACCATATGTCGATTCGCGCAAAGATGTTTGGTCGTTTTTCGGTTTGTAGGCTTACTGAGTGGGTTGGCTGACTGTTCGTTGTTTTTTTTCGAAATGATTGGCTTATGACAGGGCAGTGGTCACATTATCACTGTCAATGTCACTGCCCCTGTCAGTCATTGTCCTTGTCATTGACATAGTCATTGCTACTGTTGGCGTAATTTTCCTCATCATCCCTATGGTGTTGGTTATGTTTATGTTTATATTTCCTTTTAGTGGTATTAGTAATAGCAGTGCTTACGTAGGCTTAAGGTTTTCTTCTTTTTTTTTTTTTTCAGGTGAACGCTATGAAAAGAAAGAATATATCGGCCAGCACTAAATCTAGATCGCATCAGAATCAGGTACTCATACTTAGACAGTGTTAGTTAGTTTCATTTATGGAGCTTTATTTGAGGGTCACTCTGCTGTTTATTATTTTTTTAATTATTCTTTTTTAGTTATGACTGACTGATCGATCGATGGGTCGATCGAGTGATTGATTGATTGATTGATCGATCGATCGATCGATTTATTGACTTCCACTAACAATAAATGTTGTGGTTTTCTTGTTTAAGGACAACGCAACAGCGCTTCTGCAAAGTCTGTTCTTATTTAAGGATAATACATCAGCACTTCTACGAAGTCTCTTCTTATTTAAAGACAATACAACAGCGCTTCTACAAAGTCTGCTACAAAGAGTGGTGCAAATGGATCAAAAGGTGATCAGAGGAATGTATTTACTCCTTTACTTAAATTAACGCCAGCGAACCTTCTAAATTCACACACAGCCCTTGCTGAAAGCATATTTATGTGATACCAAACCTCGTGCGGGATGTGAGGGAACTGATCCGGCGATCATATGGCAATTTTCAGGTGGTAGCCGAGAATACACGAAGTGATGCATCATCCAAGTGCAAATCTACCTAATATGTATCTCACCTACTAGTATTGATTTTCACATGTTTAGTATCTCAGTATAAGCTTGATAACTCTTATAATTTTTCGGGATATAGGAGTAATTTTGTTCCAAAATGCCAGAAAAAGAATAACCCATAATGGAACACCGCCCACTCTTTTTTAGCATAATTTAGTGTGATTTATACTCCGACATACTTTGTTACTTGGGTGCGCCAACGTGGCGCAGCCCTCCAAACGTTTGGCCTTTCGTAGACCATTGGGCTCCCAGGGAAAGGTTCCTCGCGTTCATGGTAGATTAACATCTATCTACAGGCTCAGCCAACAAACTTATTGGCTGTGCACTGATAACATTTCCCTTCCAACTTTAGATCAACAATTCGAAGACGCCAGGTCCTAAAGGACCGCCCGGTGATTCAGGACCGCCTGGACTTCCTGGAGTCAATGGTACCCAGGGTTCTCCTGGCGTTTCGGGCCCACCTGGACCTCCTGGATACAATGGTACCCAAGGCGCACCTGGTCCTCGTGGTTATAATGGTAGTCGGGGACCCCCTGGTGATTCTGCATCTGGAGGATTGTCCCAGTGTTCTTACAAGGAATCAAAATCTACAACTACACCTGGTGTTTATGCTTCAACGGACGTTACAGAAATTGAACCAAACGTAAGTCTCCAACATCGAAATACAAAAATTTGTATTCAGTGTGTGAAAACAACACCAGATTATTTTTGCACCGAAATTGTACCAGAATTTTTTCTTGCAAGCATATTTCTAATTCTCTTTCTCCAAGTCGTGAAAGAATGCCTTCGTAAATTGGTCAGAGAGTATGTTACAGAAATTTTACTTTGTCTAGTATTTACGCTTCAACACTGAGATGTTGCAAAACTGAACCCATATCGATGAAATTGAAATACCGCACCATACCGTCAAAATCAATTTCGAGACTTTTGGGAGAAATTTCGTTTACCTCTCTGGTTTAGTTTTATTTTCTTCTTATTTTTCGCGTAAATTTTACCTTGTTTGGAACTAACGATTTTCTTCCTAGTTTTCTACTAGAGAGAACGTTCTTGAATATTACAACTTTCTCATGCTAGTGTTATACCCATTTAAAGGTGATGTTACACGAGCCGATTTTTAACGCAACAATGTTGCGTTAAAAGTCAGCGGCGGAGGTGTTATACGCACCAAATCCAAAAAAATTTTGGCAACATGTTGCCGCAACAAAATGTTGCGTCAAAAATCGCTCTGTGCGCCATGTTACATGAGACAACTTTTAACGCAACAATGCTGCGTTAAAAATCGGCGTGAAAAATCGGCTCGTGTACTATCACCTTAAGACATTTACCCATCACGAAACTCCCACTCTTCAAACGATTTAATGAGACAAGAGATCGTTTTCACATGACGTCACGGCGGCCATGTTGGTGCAGAAGGCTGACCCTCTGAGGATTGAACTCTATTTTTATGCAGATTCTTTCCTTTGTTTCGTTGAACCAATATGACCGCTGCTCACGTGACTGAAAACGATCTATATGGACTTTGAAAAACGAGGACAGCAACTACAACGAGAACGCCACGATTTTCATTGAAAGAGAATTAGGAAACTTTCCGGGAATTTAGAACCAGAAATTAAAGCTTCCCCATATGACGATTTGGTGTGGTGTGGCCAACGGAACTGGTTGATGACCACTCTTCAGCCCACTTTCTTAGCGACGTCGACAATAAGATTTAGCAATACAGGGACCACGCAGGGGGAGGGGTCGGGCAGCCAGGGCTCCCCACCTTTTGTAGAAAAAATAATAAATGAAGTAAAAGACATTTCCAAAACAAGTACTTTCAATGGATAACAGTGGTTGGCTACAGCTGTCGGACCTCGCGGGAAAACATTCAAATTTATAATTGTTCCGTTTCGATACTAACTATGACGCAATCTCTCCTTCCCGTCGAGCGAGAGGGGACGGGAAGGAGAGGACCCTGGGAACGAGGTTGACTATGACGGAATAAGTCTTATGAATTAAACTGAGTTAGATGCGTTTCAACCATTTTAGTGTCAGCCCACCCCCCCCCCCCCCCCTCAATTGAAAAGGCGGGAGCAGCCCCCGCACTTCAAAAACTGCTCCGTAGGCCCTCCTTTACATTGATACTGACGACATCTTGGTTACTCTCTTTTACGATTGTGGGTTATATTCTTTATTGGTAGGGTAAGATGTTCGTCGGAGTTAACTGTGGAACGAATGATGCAAAGATTGTTAAGTTGACTAGTACTGAGTCAGGTGGCAAAAGAACCTACAAGTGTGAATGCACTGGAAGCGTTTCTTCTGGAGTATCTTCCATGTATTGTGCCATTTACTACTGGGAGTGTTCAACCTGAGCTGTGCTCATAAACTTAGTCTGCATCTTGAGTTGGTTAAAGGAACCAGTATAACGTTACACCAGCGTGAGCGACGCTGGTTTGGCTATTACCAGCCTAAAGCCAGCGACACACTTGGCGATTTTATTCGCCGAACGCAGCAAA
>OX419342.1:22552576-22557576 GCA_948470475.1 Galaxea fascicularis | reverse complement strand
GTTCCTGTTCATCAAGACAGACAGCGATTGGCTGTTCTGACGAATTATCAGACGAAATAATAGTAGTCTAAGATGTTAAGCTTGGGCTCACGCAGGCTTAGATCTTGATCAGTTAAGCTTGCGGCTAGTAAACACGGGTTGAATGGTCTTTCGCACCTTACTGCTAAAATCTCTAAGTTGTCGTTTGACAGAGACAGCAGCCGCATCCTGATCTTTACAAAGGGATAACTGTCCGGTTGAAGTCATCGCTATGCTGTTTAGGCTGGTCCACTACGACTCTCGAGGTGATAAACCTGTTGATGACGGAATCAATAAGGTGATTCAGATACCTCAGCTTCACGCGTTCACACTCTTCTAAGAAATGCGCCAAAGGAGATGATAGCCGATGCTCGACAACTTAGATTCTCGCAGTCATCCTTGCGCTTCGATCGCAGAAAAGCGCCCGCTACAGGAATCAATTCTGCCTCAGATTTTCCTCCAAGCCACAGTGCAAAGTAAATAAGGAACATGGCTCACTCGCCAATACGTTATAGGGAACCCTGCATTACAACGGACCTCATTACAACACGCAGGTGACAAAGTACCTGATATTACAAACCAGCGTTACAACGGACCTCATTCCAAACCAAAGTTACAAAGTACCTGATATTCCAACCCGGGTTACAATGGTTTGTAAAAACGTCCGTTGTAATGCTGGTTTGTAATACGGTCCGTTGTAATACTGCATTGTAATAAGGTCCGTTGTAATGCTGGTTTGTAATAAGCTCCGTTGTAATGCTGGTTTGTAATGACGGCCGTTGTAATTCTGGTTTGTAACAAGGTCCGTTGTAATCCTGGTTTGTAATATGGGCCGTTGTAATGCTGTTTTGTAATGAGGTCCGTTGTAATGCGGGTTTTTAATGAGGTCCGTTGTAAAGCTAGTTTCTAATGAGGTCCGTTGCAATGCTGGTTGGTGGTAAGGTCCGTTGTAATGCTGGTTTGTAACATAATCCGTTGTAATGCTGGTTTGTAATGAGGTGGGTTGTAACCCGGGTTTGTAATGAAGTCCGTTGTAATTCTGGTTTGTAATAAGGGCCGTTTTAGTGCTGGTTTGTAATGAGGTCCGTTGTAATGCTGGTTTGTAATAAGATCCGTTGTATTGCTGGTTTATAATGAGATCTGTTTGAATGCTGGGTTCTGATACGGTCCTCTGTAATACTGGTTTGTAATGATGTGCGTTGTAATGCCAGTTTGTAATAAGATCCGTTGTAATGCTGGTTTGTAGCAAGTTCCGTTGTAATGCTGGTTTGTAATGAAGTCCGTCGTAATGCTGGTTTGTAATGAGGTCCGTTGTAACCCGGGTTTGTAATGAGGTCCGTTGTAATGCAAGTTTGTAATGAGGGACGCTGTACTGCTGGTTTCTAATCAGGTCCGTTAAAATGCTGGTTTGTAACAATGTCCGTTGTAATGCTGGTTTGTAATGAGGTCCATTGTAACCCGGGTTTGTAATGGAGTCCGTTGTAATACTGGTTTGTAATAAGGGCCGTTCTAATGCTGGTTTGTAATGAGATCCGTTGTAATGCTGGTTTGTAATAAGATCCGTTGTAATGCAAGTTTGTAAAAAGGTTTGTTGTAATGCCGGTTTGTAACAAGGTCCGTTGTAATGCCGATTTGTAATGAGGTCCGCTGTCATGTAAAATTGTGATGAGGGCCGTTGTACTGCTGGTTTGTAATGAGGTCTGTTGTGATGCTGGTTTGTAACAAGGTCCGTTGTAATGGGGGTTTGTAATGAGGTACGTTGTAATGCAAGTTTGTAATGAGGTCCGCTGTATTGCTGGTTACTTTGTAATGAGGTCCGTTGTAATGCTGCTTTCTATTTAGGTCTGTTGTAATCCTGGTTTGTAGTGAAGTCCGTTGTTATGCTGGTTTGTAATGCTGGTTTGTAACACGCTCCGTTTTAATGCTGGTTTGTAATGAGGTCTATTGTTACCCGGGTTTGTAATAAAGTCCGTTGTAATGCTTGTTTGTAATAAGGTCTGTTTTAATGGTGGTTTGTAATGAGGTCCGTTGTAATGCTGATTTGTGCTACAGTCCTCAGTAATACTGGTTTGTAATAATGTGCGTTGTCATTCAAGTTTGTAATAAGGTGCGTTGTAATGCTGGTTTTTAATAAGATCCGTTGTAATCCTGGTTTGTAATAAGGTCCGTCGTAATAAAAGTTTGTAATGAGGTCCGTTGTAATGCTGGTTTGTAATAACGTCAGTTATAATGCAGGTTTGTAATGAGGTCCATTGTAATGCTGGTTTGTAATGAGATCCGTTGTAATGGTGGTTATTAATAAGGTCTGTTGTAATGCTGGTTTGTAATGAGGTTTGTTGTGATGCTGGTTTGTAATAGGGTCCGTTCCAATGCTGGTTTGTAATAAGGTCCATTGTAATGGAAGTTTGTAATAAGGTCCGTTATAATGCTGGTCTGTAATGAGGTCCGTTTTGATGCTGGTTTGTAGTAAGGTCCGTTGTAATGCGGGTTTGTAATGAGGTCCGTTGTTATGCTGTTTTGTAATGAGATCTGTTGTAATGCTGGTTTGTAATAAGGTCCGTTGTAATGCTTGCTTGTGATGAGGTCTGTTATAATGCTGGTTTGTAATGAGGTGCGTTGTAATGCGGGTTTGTAAAGAGGTCGGTTGTAATGCTGGTTTGTAAAAAGGTTGGTTGTAATGCTGGTTTGTAATGAGGTCCGTCGTGATGCTGGTTTGTAATGAGGTGCGTTGTAACCCGAGTTGTAATGAGGTCCGTTGTAAAGCTGGTTTGTAATGTCGGGTACTTTGCGACCCTGGCTTTTAATATCAGGTACTTTTATACCTTGTGTTTGTAATGAGGTTCTTTGTTTTTCGGGTTGTAGTGAGGTCTGCTGTTTTTTTTTTTTTGTTGTTTTTTTTTTTTTTGTCATGCGAAAATTTGTCCAAACAAATCGTTTCGCTAAGAAGACCCGATAAAGCCGTTAAAAGAGAGATTTGCGAGAGAACACAACTACAAAAAATAAAATTTTGCTTGACATTTTAAAACGCAACATGAAATTAAAAGGCCTGACAAATAAACAAGGCTCAGACAAATAATCATGTGTCGCTATTGGAAAGCAATTTTCAACGACAAAAATAATTGTTTAACATTTGTTAAGAAAAAATTAAACCAATATTGATTGATTTTGAGCCGTGAACCCTGAAATGATTCGATTTGTTGAGACTGTCTCCTTAATTTCAATCGTTTGAACAAAGAAGTGGCAGACTGAAAAAAATATAATATTCTGGTACGGCTCAGAGCATATCATGATTAAACTTTGTTAACGACACCAAAGTTCGATCGTAATGGCTATGTTAATCTTTGGTCTAAAAGTAGCCTCTTTGTTGTGGATGTTTGAATTGAATTGCGGTGACCATATTGCGGACTGACAACCGATATACTAAATAACAAATCTTTCATTTTGGTGAACAATTAAAAGCAATCATTTCGTACGCAATGAAAAATTTCTCATGAAAAATTGAATGAAATAAATATTCATTCATTTTGAATTATTCACACAAAAAATGCACTTAGAGGGAAGAATGATTGATTACATCGATTACACAATTACTTGCAACTGCTGAGACTACAAAAGGCATTTTGAGATTAACAAACCTAGAATCTGATCGCTACAGGGAAGCTGCTTTCCAGAGAGCGACCTACTGTTCGGGACTAGACTGACCGCGATAACAGGCAAGTAAAACTGCTGAATTTATTAATTGGTGGGCTAGAAATACGGGGTTTGTACTGTATACTGAAATCGCTCCGAACAAACAGCAAACGTTCGAAAACGAGGACAAGCCGTTGAACTAAGACCATCGGCCATTTTTTATTTAATGAGGTCAACTTTACATTGAAGGCGAAACAATAGCTTACTCGACCCGAGTGGCTTTCTTATGCTCATAGAGTTTAAAACCTGAAAAACCCGTGAAGGGTTTGGTTGGGAAATTAGCATTTAAAGCGTTTAATGTGGGTTAATGTTTTGCCGCAAGCTGAAATTTTAAAATCCCGTCAAGGCCCGAGAAAAAAATCGCGAAAATTTCTCAACCAGATGGAATCAATGAAACTTTTATCTTGGCCATATAAAATTACAAATAAATGGTTTTCACGGTCTACTCTAAAGGGGCCAGAAAATTGCATTAGCGAAAGATGTTAAAAAGTGGACATGGCAAATTTGATGATAAGCATTGGTAAAGGATGATGCAAATGTATCGGAAGGTGGTAGAACTTAAGGCTGGTTTTCACTTGCGCATAAGCATAAGCATAAGCAAAAGTGCAAATGAAAACAGCAGCGACATAAGCATAAGCATAAGAAGAACGAACCCACTTATTTGTCTTACGCTGTTTTCACCAGCAACGCACTCGCAAGCTAGTGGCTTGGGAGAGTGTAAACTCAGTCGGCTACGCGGACGGCCAATTGGAAATTCAGGGATTTTCCGTAGTCTGTCGGAAAGCGTACAAATGTATAGTGTTTTCCAAGAAGAGAATAATGTCCTTTTATATTGGTGTTATTTCCTGGATATTGTGATCTGGTGTCAGGGGAAGAAATAGCCGATGGATTTTATTATACTTGGTCGAACGTATGTTTTGCTTCTATTGTGACACAGTGGGCTTAGACCTTTTAGCGGGCAATAGAAATAGAGCATGCGCAATCTTGCGTAACAGAAACCGGTTTTTTAAAACCGGTTGGTTTCGTCTAGAAATGTGGTCGGTGGTTAGTCGGTGGTCGGCAGAAGTCTCTCTCCTCTCGTTTATTTGACCTCTGCTAGCAGGGAAAAACATTGCAACAGCAATCCAAGAATGGGCCCAGCCAGCCCCCTCCCCAAACCTCATTCTCAGGACCTTTCCCCTCGCTACGTCAAAAGCGAAGGAAAAAGGTCCTGGAAACGAGTACGGTGTGCGTGATGCTCGGGTGTCCATTGGAGTAAGTAACCTCTGCTGAGCTTCTGTAAAGATCCCCTA
>OX419342.1:22472576-22547576 GCA_948470475.1 Galaxea fascicularis | reverse complement strand
CAGCCACCGACTAGTTCCCAAGCTCTCTTAGCAACTCGGAAGCGACAACTTGGAAGCGACAACTTGGAAATATGTATTACGGGGGGGGGGGGGGGGGGGATTTAAAAAAATAGCAAACTAACAAAGTGTAACAAACCTCTTTTAGATTCTTAAACTTTTCCTGACACCCCCACCCCCTCTCTCACATTGTAATAGAATGATATCCCTCCAGGAATAGAAGCGACAACTTGGAAGCGACAACTCGTGACCCTTTTCGGCTTCCGTAGTGGCTTCCGTAGGCCAAGAGTTATTTCGACCTCCAAATCAACGATTTTGGAGAGAGATCAACGCTTTTTCGCTACTGTTTTAACATAAATGGATTTGGGCAATGTTGATACGTGGAAAGTGTAAGTTTTTGTTTGAGTAACCGTCAAATATATGATAAAATCTACTGATAAACTTCCTTGCTTGCGAAAGGTTTATTGTGAAATGGTCTCGAAATATTGCAAAATTAGGTATAAATTGGGAGGAAATGACTAAATAAAGCCTTTTCAGTTGTATTTGCGTGTGTACAGGCTACGTTTAGCTTATTTCTAAGCTCATTAATACAAATAATATTTATTTATTTTATAACATATGTACTTAACACTGCTCGCCTCGACTAGCTTTTGCTAACTGCGGGCAGTGCTTATCTCTGTAATACTAACCTACAAATAAATAAATAAACTTGAAACTTGAACTTGAAACTTGAAATATGTCCAGTGGTGATCATTGTGCTGACTGGGGTAAATTGTGACAACGATCGAAGGTACCCAGAAAAGCAAAAGATTCTTCCTCGCGTTGAAATGTTAAGATTCTACTCGCTCAAGAATAATAAAGATGTATTTTTGTGGGCTAGCGCTATTAATCGTGATCAATTCAATTTACTACGCGTGCGAAGGTCTGTTCAAATCATTTTGTACAATGTTATAGAACCGTTTGAATGCCCTACACCAACTTTGTGCATGAGAGAGTACGATTGTGGGGGTAAACCTTGCTCCAAAGATCAGATCTACAGGGAGCAATAAGAAAAAGTCAAGAAAGAGAAAGCATAGTGGTAGTGCAGATGAAAATATGTTCACACAGTGTGCCCAAGTTCCTGTGATCTTACTGTTCTTGACATGTTCCTCAGCAGATTTCGAAGAGAAGAGTAGCGGCTTTTCCTCAATCAAAATAGAGCTTAACCTACGAATTTCCTCAAGTTTCTTATCGTATATTTCATCCCTCCAAAGAGCAACAGCTCGGTAAAAACAATTTTCATCACCTCTGACAACGACTTCTCTCCTTTGAGGAGGTAAATTTCCAGAAGCCATAATTTGTTTATGGAAGACATAACTAATAAGAAAACAGCCCGTACACATGTAAATACAACTGAAAAGGCTTTATTTAGTCATTTCCTCCCGATTTATACCTAATTTTGCAATAATTTGCGAGGTCAATTTCACATTAACATTACACAAGCAGGGAAGTTTATCGGTAGATTTTATCATATATTTGACCGTTATTCAAACGAAAACTTTCCACGTTTCAACATTGCCCAAATCCATTTCTGATAAAACAGGGGCGAAAAAGCGTTGATCTCTCTCCAAAATCGTTGATTTGGACGTCGAAACAACTTTTCGTCATACATTTTCTTCTAGCGACTGGCAATGTTTGCCCCCTGGCGATCCCAGAATCCTATGCGCATAAGGCAGGTATCCGATTACTGGCAACTCACTGAAATCTCAGCGGATAAGTCACTTTTTGGCAAAAACTTCATGCTAGCCCACATTTAGAGCACATATAAAAGAAGACAATAAAGTACATTTACAGGACAATAGATCAGGACAATAGAGAAATACGGATTTACATATTTGGCTTACCATGACGTTCTTGCCCACTTTTTTTAACCTACGTGACAGCATTCTCGGCCGCCATTTATATATCGTATCGCGCAGAAGCGCAAAATTCAACCTTGCTTTATCACAAGTCCAAAAACCCTATCAAATTGAAAATTTATAAAAAGATAAGTCTTCAGCTGTTTTAATAACTAACTCAACTAAAATCTCAAAAGGATTGATAATTCCTTATTTGTTTTTTTTTTTTAATTTTGATGATGCCACGCGAAAACCAATATAATCCATCATCGTACAGTCATCGCGTTGTTGCACTGTACATGTAGTCTTGTCTAATCATCTTATGCGATTACAAGCGAAGTAGCTTCAATTAGTCATGCAGTTTGAATTCCTGAAAGATTGAAAAGAACTCGCCGTATATCAGAATACGGTAATCTAATCGCAATAATTCGGGTTTGATCTGACTTTCATCCTCCAAAATTAGATTTTAAAAATGAAGTTCAAATACAGTTGAACTTCATGGGATCACTGCAGACCCCTAAGTATACACTGCAATCAGACTCTCCAAGCGCTCGGTGGGTTTTCGCTTAATACAATTAAGAGTCAGGGTTAAGAGTGTAGTGTTGAAAAGGTTTGGCATTATGAAAAACAAAAAAGAAAAAAAGGGAAAGCCTAAGGCCTCATCTAGTTTCCAGAACGTTTTTAGCTGAGTTATCTCCCGGGAGTTATCTTCGGTCCGCATAAACTCTGATGTAGGGAATCCATTTTGAAGAAATCAATTAACTGTCTGCTCTAAGACTTTTAACTTTTGTTCTCTACAGAACATGGCACCGCTTCATCAACTCCCAGCGATAACTACACGAAACTTTCGAAGAGTGTACAAGACCTCGAAGATAATGTATCTTCTCTCAAAGTAACAGCGGTAAGGACAGAGCCCAAACTCACTGTAAAATGCTTATCGAAATCGTATGAAACAATATGAAACCATGGCATTTCTCCTTCCTTCGTATCAACCAAGCAGAGAGCACTTTCTTAAGTCTTTATTATGGTGTGTTGCATGCAGTAGAGGCAGTACAGGATTTTTCACGGGCATCCCTTCTACGGCTGTAAACTCAAGATATAATAGAAGACGTAACTCTGACGTCTTTCTCAACTAACAAAGTTGGCATTTCGATGTTCATTGCAACTGTATTCCGTTACAGTATCACTTCAATATATTGGGTTTACTAAGAGATGGATTATGAGCAAACTGATCATGCTGCTTTCCGATAGGTAATACAACCTTATCGTGCAATGAATATTTAATAGATACATCCGGATAACGAATTCTGATTAGAGAATCAGTGTTCACCTTTTGATCTGGCACTACTGGGTTACCACGGTGTTTTTGATAGCCTTAAAGCACTTCTCGTTGTCTTTCGTGTCTATATTGTTTATCTGAATATGCATAGAATATGCATTCAAAATTCGCTGAACCTTTTTTTCAGAACAGTCTATTACTTTACTGACAAGGTTGCAATTTACCGAAGATGATTAAAACGTAAGACACTCAAAAGGGCTACAGCGGCGAAGAAAATGTTTCAACCATTGTTTGAACCAATACACTAACGCTTGACACAATCCTGTCCCCTTGATTTTTCTTTCATTCTCAGAAGCCATTCTCTGCCATTCTACCAAACTTTCACGGTCCTTGCTTTGAAACATCTTTGAATTCTGATCGGACCTGATCGAACATGTCCAAGCGCGCAGTTTCATTTCCTTCATTCAGACCATGGTATCACTTTACTCACAATTCTTGCGTATTTTTTTTCTTTTTCCTTTTTTTTTTCTTTTTACGGACAAAGGGCGCATGTTAATGATAGATGCCGATGCTGATGATAATGATCATAATAAGCTGTCAATGTGATGGATACAAATGTATCGTTTTTTTTTTTCTTGCAGGTTGAGGAGATGACGAAGAAATTTGAACTTTTACAGGCTGAAGTGAGTGCAGATGCAAAATAATGTATGACACCATATGTCGATTCGCGCAAAGATTTACATGTTTAGACGTTTGGTCGCTTTTGGGTTGGTAGACATACTGAGTGGGCTGGCTGACTGTTTGGTTGTTTGGAAATGATTGCTTAATAACAGGGTGGTGGTCACATTATCACTGTCACTGTCACTGCCCTTGTCAGTCATTGTCCTTGACATTGACAAAGTCATTGCTACTGTTGACTTCATTTTCGTCATCATCCCTATGGTGTTGGTTATGTTTACGTTTATCTTTCCTTTCACTGGTATTAGTAATAGCAGTGCTTACGTAGGCTCAAGGATTTTTTTTTTTTTCAGGTGAACGCTATGAAAAGAAAGAATATATCGGCCAGCACTAAAACTGGATCACATGAGAATCAGGTACTTATAATTAGACAGTGTTAGTTATTTTCATTTTCTGAGCTTTATTTGAGGGTCAGTCTGCTGGTCGATCGAGTGATTGATTGATTGATTGATTGATTGATTGATTGATCGATCGATCGATCGATTTATTGACATCCATTAACAATAAATTTTGTGGTTTTCTTGTTTAAGGACAACGCAACAGCGCTTCTGCAAAGTCTCTTCTTATTCAAGGACAATACAACAGCGCTTCTGCAAAGTCTGATACAAAGAGTGGTGCAAATGGATCATAAGGTGATCAGAAGAATGTATTTACTCCTTTACCCAAATTAACGGCAACCCAATTTAAAGGAACCCTCTAAATTCACACACTGCCCTTACTGCAGGCATGTTTATGTGATACCAAAGCTCGTGCAGGATGTGAGGGAACTGATCGATCATCAGATCATTTGGCAATTTTCAGGTGGTAGCCGAGATCACATGTAATAATGCATCATCCAAGTGCAATCTACCTGATATGTATCTCACCTACTAGTGCTGATTTTCACATGTTTAGTATCTCAGTATAACCTTGATAACACTTATACATTTTCGGGATATAGGAGTAATTTTGATCCAAAATACCAGAAAATGAATAACCCATAATAGAACACCGCCCACTCTTTTTTAGCATAATTTACTGTGATTTATACTCCGACATACTTTGTTACTTGGGTGCGCCAACGTGGCCCAGCCTTCCAAACGTTTGGCCTTTCGTAGACCATTGGGCTCCCAGGGAGAGGTTCCTTCTTTTCATGGTAGATTAACATCTATCTACAGGCTCAGCCAACAGACTTATTGGCTGTGCACTAATAACATTTTCCTTCCAACTTTAGATCAACAATTCGAAGACGCCAGGTCCTAAAGGACCGCCCGGTGATTCAGGACCGCCTGGACTTCCTGGAGTCAATGGTACCCAGGGTTCTCCTGGCGTTTCGGGCCCACCTGGACCCCCTGGATACAATGGTACCCAAGGCGCACCTGGTCCTCGTGGTTATAATGGTAGTCGGGGACCCCCTGGTGTTTCTGCATCTGGAGGATTGTCCCAGTGTTCTTACAAGGAATCAAAATCTACAACTACACCTGGTGTTTATGCTTCAACGGACGTTACAGAAATTGAACCAAACGTAAGTCTCCAACATCGAAATACAAAAATTTGTATTCAGTGTGTGTAAACAACACCAGATTATTTTTGCACCGAAATTTTGCTAGAATTATTTCTTGCAAGCATATTTCTAATTCTCTTTCTCCAAGTCGTGAAAGAATGCCTTCGTAAATCGGTCAGAGAGTATGTTACAGAAATTTTACTTTGTCCAGTATTTATGCTTCAACACTGAGATGTTGCAAAACTGAACCCATATCGATCAAATTGAAATACCGTACCATACCGTCAAAATCAATTGCGAGACTTTTGGGGGAAACTTAGTTTACCTCTCTGGTTAAGTTTTATTCTTTTCTTATTTTTCGCGTAAATTTTACCTTGTTTGGAACTAACGATTTTCTTCCTAGTTTTGTACTTAGGTAGAACGTTCTTGAATATAACAACTTTCTCATGCTAATGTTATACCCATTTAAAGGTGATGTTACACGAGCCCATTTTTAACGCAACAATGTTGCGTTAAAAGTCAGCGGCGGAGGTCTTATACGCACCAACTCCAACAAAATTCGGGCAACATGTTTCTGCAACAAAATGTTGCGTTAAAAAAAAAATCGCTCTGTGCGCCATGTTACACGAGACAACTTTTAACGCAACAATGCTGCGTTAAAAATCGGCTCGTGTAATATCACCTTAAGGCATTTACTCATCACGAAACTCCCACTCTTCAAACGATTTAATGAGACTGCAGAAGGTTGACCCTCTGAGGATTGAACTCTATTTTTATGCAGATTCTTTCCTTTGTTTCATTGAACCAATAAGACCGCTGTTCACGTGACTGAAAACGATCTATATGTACTTTAAAAAACGAGGACAGCAACTACAACGAGAACGCCACGATTTTCATTGAAAGAGAATTAGGAAACTTTCATGACAGTTTAACAGACGAACTTGAGTACTTAGACAACGTTTTCAGTACAACTGCGACTTCGTTAGACGCAACACCTACCGTGCAGAACCTAACGTTACGAACACGAACGCGACACCTGTCACCACAGCTACGATACCTTACATCAAAGGCACATCTGAAACCGTTGCACGCATCCTACAGCCCTACAACATCCGTGTTGCTCACAAACCCATCACCACTTTACGGCAACTACTGACGAACGTTAAGGACAAAGACAAACCAAAGAACAGACAAGGAGCAGTTTACAAGATCAAATGCTGCGACTCCCAAGCCACCTATATCGGTGAGACCGGCAGAAACTTGAACGCAAGACTGACTGAACACAAACGAGCGACGAGAAATGGTGACCTCAACAATAACATTGCTGAACACCATTTACAGACAAACCACAGAATCGACTGGGGCTCTGCTGAATGCGTTACATACAGTACTAATTACTACCAACGGATCGTATTGGAAAGCTGGTTTACTAACTTAGAAAAGACACCACTAAACCGTTGCTTACAATTTCCCGCACCTTACAAACGACTTGTCGACGACACAAACGTTAACAACGGACAAACAACAGACTGACCGACAACGACACACGTACAGACATTAGTCTATCAAGACGGATCGAAACGCACCAATCACTGTTTACAACAGACAAACAACAGACCGACTAATTTTACTAACAATACACGTACACACATTAGACTAACAAAAGACGGATCGAAACGCACCAATCACTGTGTACAGTCCTCACAGCCAATGACAACAAGGCTTAACTGACGGTCGACCAATCACATCAACGACCAGAGTACTTATACCATCTACTGACGTTACACAAATCACTTGACTCTGATGATGACTTCCGCTCAGGTTGTCGAAACGTCAGTCAATGTCACCACAAACAGTCCTTCTCAGGACTACACTCACCCGGACGATCGTACTTCACTTAATTATGAAATTTATAATTGTTCCTTTTCGATACTAACTATGACGCAATCTCTCTTTCCCGTCGAGCGAGAGGGGACGGGAAGGAGAGGACCCTGGGAACGAGGTCGACTATGACGGAATAAATCCTATGAATTAAACCAAGTTAGATGCGTTTTAATCATTTTAGTGTCAGCCCACCCCCCTCAATTAAAGAGGCAGAAGCAGCCCCCGTACTTCAAAAACTGCTCCGTAGGCCCTCCTTTACATTGATACTGACGACATCTTGGTTACTCTCTTTTACGACTGTGGGTTATATCTTTATTGGTAGGGTAAGATGTTCGTCGGAGTTAACTGTGGAACGAATGATGCAAAGATTGTTAAGTTGACTAGTACTGAGTCAGGTGGCAAAAGAACCTACAAGTGTGAATGCACTGGAAGCGTTTCTTCTGGAGTATCTTCCATGTATTGTGCCATTTACTACTGGGAGTGTTCAACGTGAGCTGTGCTTAGAAACTTGGTCTGCATCTTGAATTGGTTAAAGGAACCAGTATAACCATACAACAGCGTAAGCGCCGCTGTTTTGGCTATTTCTTTTCCAACCTAAAGCCAGCGACACACTTGGCGATTTTATTCGCGGAACACAGCAACTTTGATCGCCAACGAAAATCGCGTGCGAATTTCGCGGTTGGATTGATGCAGGCACACTAGGTGATCTTTTACGCCGATCGCGGTGATGTCACTCCAATTTTGTTCCCAGGCTCCAAGAATCGTTGTTGTCCACCAATCGCCCAGCCTGATCGGTTGACTTTACTGATGATTTGCAGTGATAAGCGTACAAAGACGCGGGAATGGGCACGAATGCGGCCGGGGAATTTAACCGCCGATATCTGACATGCCAGATACCAGCGATTTTATACGCCGTTCGCAGCGATCGGCGTATGAAATTGCCTAGTGTGTCACCCCCTTAAGCCTCATGCATAACCAAGCCAAACTCAGGCCGACCGAGTTTACTTATATATGAGTCTATAGCGAGGAAAATTATTTATCATTCGAACGTCGTGTTTGTCAGAACGCCAGCTTTAACTGACACATCATTGCCAGAAATTTAGGACAAGATGGCGGCGGCGCCTGCGCACTAAGGCCAGAATGGGGGTAAACTCATGTAAAGAAATGTATGGAGATATGAAATTGTTTTCATATATACAGATAATTAGGTTGCGGTTCGTCATATCACGATTCGATTCATGTTCAGTAGTGTATAAGCTTCGCATTTGACCTATCAACGGCTACCTAGATGGATGATTACTTACTTCCCGACGTCTCGACCAATCCATCACACATTGATGCTCCATTCTCCATACATTGCTTTAAAATCGTAGCGAAGTCATGCCACAAACTCGTCCACTGGCAAGCAAACCCTTTCACAATGTGAATCATCACGACTCGATATAACTTCTGCGATGTTTAAACGATCTAATTCTACCGAAAAATGCATGAATTGCCCACGGCAAAATACTTCCAAGGACGTCCTTATCTTTCTCATTTTTCGTCTGTAGCACAGCAAGCGGACGCCATATTTATGTATGAAAGAAAGCTACAAACTCGAAGCTTTCCCTGCACGAGCCGCCATTTTCTTTGTTGATCAACACTGGTGTTTCATGGGATATAAACTGGGTTACAGTCCCCTAGCAACCCTAGATTTGGTTTGAATGGAAGTAAATACGCGCGAAAATCGAACACAGCTTAATTTATAAAGGCTATCACACCAATATTTAAACCAAGAAAATGTCGGACATTGTCGAGAATTACTTTGCACCAAATAAAATATCTACAGAGCTTAGATTGTGCAATATATCGTTTGAAACAGCGTCTTTCCCACTCGTTTCAGCGTTTGCTGCCATATTGGATGTCTTTATCTGTCTTTATTCCTTTGCGTTATACAGTATACCGCTGGTAGTTGTTAGCGGGCTCGAAATGTCCGCGATTTCTGGCGATGTGCTGTGGCTATGTAAAAGGCTTTGACTGTCTGTGGAGCAGGGAAGCTTAACAGTGAAGAAAAGCTATTGAATGAGCACATCTTAGGGACTCTAGTTAGAATACTTTAAAAAAGTATCAGATATCATCTCTTTTGATACAATACCGTGTCTATTAGCTTAGCATATATTTGTGTGCATGTAGATCAATCAGATAATGTAATTAAGGAACAAAACGTACAGAAGAAGCGGACTCCGTTGTCATATTTAGAAGAGGATGCCCAGGTTGCTACCAAAAAATATGTTCGAAACAAGTGTGCTACAAGCGCAGTAAACTCAAATAAGATAACATATTTAATTCTTACTAATATTCGAGCTGTCTTTCTCCTATCTATTTTGATCACCATCAAGTTTGCTTCGAATACTGCTCTATTCAAATCTTATCGTTTTGGGGTGAAACGACTTGCTTGAAAGGTTAAATCCCATTTATCATTAATTGTGCCCGGCGATAATTTTGGCGTCAGAATCTCCATTGGTGTGCAGGAGAGAGGTGTTAAGAGAGCTGAGGCAAGACAAATCAGTAGAGAAGTAACCGTTTTCTTTTGTTCGAAGTTTATCTTTGCTTTTTTTTTTTTTTTTACTTAAGTAAATCACAATGATTCAGCAAACTGATCATAGTTTACACACATATGGCTTCATATGACGTCAGTATGCATGACCATGTTATATGAAACATCAAACGAGCTAACAACAATCCTTTTCTGGTAGCAGAGATCTCCCACAGCGAGAAAGAAACGGGAGGAGAGAGATCTCTGCCGGTCCCCGAGGGGGGTTCCTTGTCCGGGCGTAGGTGCCGTTTTGGTCACATGGGACCCGATTCGGCAAACCGGCCACTCGAATGACTCGACGGTTGACAAGCTCCAAATGCTTCGGTCACGAAATGCGATTTCTATGCTTTCAAGGAAAGGCGCCTTCGATCTTGATATCTTTTATTTCCAGTCTTTCACATGATGATACCTGGTTCTTTATGAGGGAGTTCAATGAAGAAAGACACTGATTGCTAATGCCTGTAGGAAAAGGAGGACAAAATGGTTTTTTCAAATTTGGTATCACAGCACTTTTTTGCCTCTCTAAGTGCGTCTGTCTAGGTGCATGCGTCAGGTTCCTGTTCATCAAGACAGACAGCGATTGGCTGTTCTGACGAATTATCAGACGAAATAAACTAAAATAAACTAAAAGTGTCTAAGATGTTAAGCTTGGGCTCTCGCAGGCTTAGATCTTGTTCAGTTAAGCTTGCGGCTAGTAAACACGGGTTGAATGGTCTTTCGCACCTTGCTGCTAAAATCTCTAAGTTGTCGTTTGACAGAGAGAGCAGCCGCATCCTGATCTTTACAAAGGGATAACTATCCGGTTGAAGTCATCGCTATGTTGTTTAGGCTGGTCCACTGCGACTCTCGAGGTGATGAACCTGTTGATGACGGAATCAATAAGGTGATTCAGATACCTCAGCTTCACGCGTTCACACTCTTCTAAGAAATGCGCCAAAGGAGATAATAGCCGATGCTCGACAACTTAAACCGATTCTCGCAGTCATCCTTGCGCTCCGATCGCAGAAAAGCGCCCGCTACAGGAATCAATTCCACCTCAGATTCCCCTCCAAGCCACGGTGCAAAGTAAATAAGGAACATGGCTCACTCGCCAATACGTTCTCGGGAACCCTGCATTACAACGAACCTCATTACAAGCCGGGTTACAACGGACCTCATTACAACCCGAGGGTTACAAAATACCTAATATTACAAACCAGCGTTACAACGGACCTCATTACAAACCAAAGTTACAAAATAACTGATATTCCAACCCGGGTTACAACGGTTTGTAAAAACTTACGTTGTAATACCGGTTTGTAATAAGGTCCGTTGTAATGCTAGTTTGTAATGAGGTCTCATTTTTGTAATGCTGGTTTGTAATAAGGTCCGCACGCGTTGTAAGGCGGGATTGTAATGAGGTCGGTGGTAATGCTGGTCTGTAATAAGGTCCGTTGTAATGCTGGTTTGTAATAAGGTCCGCACGCGTTGTAACGCGGGATTGTAATGAGGTCGGTGGTAATGCTGGTTTGTAATAAGGTCCATTGTAATGCTGGTTTGTAGTAAGGTCCACTGTAATGCTGGTTTGTAATGAGATCCTTTGTAATGCTGGTTTGTAATATGGTCTGTTGTAATGCAAGTTTGTAATGAGGTCCATTGTAATGCTGGTTTGTAATGAGGTCAGTTGTAATGCTGGTTTGTAATAAAGTCTGTTTTAATGCTTGTTTGTAATGAGGTCCGTTGTAATCCGGGTTTGTAATGAAGTCCGTTGTAATGCTGGTTTGTAATAAGGTCCGTTGTAATGCGGGTTTGTAATGAGGTCCGTTGTAATGCTTGATTGTAATGAGCTTCGTTGTAACCCGAGTTTGTAATAAGGTCCGTTGTAAACCTTATTTGTAATGAGCTCCATTGTAATGCTGGTTTGTAATACGTTCCGTTGTAATGCAAGTTTGTAATAGGGTCCGTTGTAATGTGGGTTTCTACTGAGGTCCGTTGTAATCCTGGTTTCTAATGAGTTCCGTTGTAATGCTGGTTTCTAATGAGTTCCGTTGTAATGCTGGTTTGTAATAAGGCTCGTTGTAATCCTGGTTTGTAGTAAGGTCCGTTGTTATGCGGGATTGTAATGAGGTCGGTTGTAATGCTGGTTTCTAAAAAAGTTCCGTTGTAATGCAGGTTTGTAATGAGGTTTGTTTTAATGCTGGTTTGCAATGAGATCGGTTGTAACCCGGATTTGTAATAACGTCCGTTGTAAAGCTTGTTTGTAATGAGCTCAATTGTAATGCTGGTTTTTTAATAGGGTCTGTTGTAATCCTGGTTTGTAATGAGGTCCATTGTAATCCTGGTTTGTAATGAATTCCGTTGTAACCCATGTTTGTAATAAGGTCCGTTGTAAAGCTGGTTTCTAATAAGGTCCATTGTAATGCTAGTTTGTAAAAAGGTCCGTTATAATGCGGGTTTGTAATGAGCTCTGTTGTAACGCTGGTCTGTAATGAGGTCCATTGTAAAGCTTATTTGTAATGAGCTCCATTGTAATGCTGGTTTGTAAAAACGTCCGTTGTAATGCGCATTTGTAATGAGGTCAGTTGTAATGCTGGTTTGTAAAAAATTCCGTTGTAATGCTGGTTTGTAACAAGGTCCGTTATAATGCTGGTTTGTAATGAGCTCTGTTGTAATGCGGGTTTGTAATGAGGTCTGTTGTAATGCTGCTTTGTAATAAGGTCTGTTATAGTGCTGGTTTGTAATAAAGTCCGCTGTAATGCTTGTTTGTAATGAGGTCCGTTGTAATGCTTATTTGTAATGAGATCCGTTCTTCCCCGGGTTTGTAATGAGGTCCGTTGTAATCCTGGTTTGTTATAAGCTTCGTCGTAACCCGGGTTTGTCATGGGGCCCGTTGTAATGCGGGTTTTCAAATCAGACCCGTTGTAGTTCTGGTTTGTAACGAGATCCTTTGTAACCCAAATTTGTAATGAGGTCCGTTGTAATGCTGGTTGTAACTGAAGGTCCGTTGTAATGCTGGTTTGTAATAAGGTCCGTTGTAATTCTGGTTTGCAATGAGGTCCGCTGTAATGTTGGTTTGTAAGAAGGTCCGTTGCAATGCTGGTTTGATATGAGGTCCGTTGTAATGCTGTTTTGTAACAAGGTCTGTTGCAATGCTGGTTTGCAATAAGGTCCGTTGTAATGCTGGCTTGTAATAAAGTCCGTTGTAATGCAGGTTTGTAATGAGATGCGTTGTAACCCGGGTTTTTAATGAGGTCCTTTTTAATGCTGGTTTGTAATGAGGTCGGTTGTAATGCTGGTTTGTAATAAGGTCTTTTGTAATGCTGGTTTGTAATAAGATCCGTTGTAATTGTTGTTTGTAATGAGATCCGTCGTAACCTGGGTTCGTAATGAGGTCTGTTGTAATGCTGGTTTGTAGTAAGGTCCGTTGTAATGCTTGTTTGTAACGAGTTCCGTTGTAATGCTGGTTTGTAATGAGGTCCGTTGTAATGCTCGGTTGTAATGCTGGTTTTATATAAGGTCTGTTGTACCCGGGTTTGTAATGAGGTTCGTTGTAATGCTGGTTTGTGATAAGGTCCGTTGTAATGCGGGTTTGTAATTAGATCTGTTGTAATGCTGGTTTGTAATAAAGTCCGTTGTAATGCGGGTTTGTAATGAGAACCGTTGTAACCTGGGTTTGTAATGAGGCCCGTTGTAATGTTTGTTTGTAATAAAGTCCGTTGTAATGCTGGTTTGTTAGAAGGTTCGTTGCAATGGTGGTTTGCAATGAGGTTTGTTGTAATGCTGGTTTGTAAAAAAGTCCGTTGTAACTCGGGTTTGTAATGAGATCCGTTGTAATTGTGGTTCGTAATGCGACCCGTTTTAACCCGGGTTGGTAATGAGGTCCGTTGTAATGCTAGGTTTTAATGCTGGTTTGTAATAAGGTCCATTGTAATGCTGGTTTGTAATGAGTTCTGTTGTAATGCGCGCTGGTTTGTAATAAGGTCCGTTGTAATGCTGGTTTGTAATAAAGTCCGTTGTAATGCGGGTTTGTAATAAGGTTCGTTGTAATGCTGGTATTTATTAAGTTCCGTTGTAATGCTTGTTTGTAATAAAGTCTGTTGTAATGCTCGTCAGTGTAATGAGATCTGTTGTAACTTGGGTTTGTAATGAGGTCCGTTGTAATGGGGGTTTTTAATGAGGTTTTTTGTAATTCTGGTTTGTAATGAGGTCCGTTGTAATGCTGGTTTGTAATAAAGTCTGTTGTAATGGGGGTTTGTTATGAGGTCCGTTGTAATGCTGGTTTGTAATAGAATCGCATAGCTAAAGGTAAACTCGCGGTCTGATTGGCTATCGAAGAGAGGGTATTTAGCGTGGAATTGCACTTGTGCATGAAGGGATATTGCTGAGGAAACCACTCACACTCAAAAGTACGAGAAAACGCATTGAAGAAAAAAACAAAATTACAGAGACGAGGGAAGAAAGCCAAACGACAGTTGTAGCCGCGGAAAACCAAACAGGTATCCATGCCGAAAAGAGTCAAGCATTTATACCTGAAAAACAAACCATTGTTTGTTGCGGGTTTGTAATGAGATCCGTTGTAATGTTGGTTTGTAATAAGGTCGGTTGTAATGGGGGTTTGTGATGAGGTCCCTTGTAATGCTGGTTTGTAATAAAGTCTGTTTGTAATGCGGGTTTGTAATGAGATCCGTTGTAATGCTGGTTCTGTGTTACCAGGATTTGTTCTTGTGGCTTCCTGGTCCCCCCTTGGCCTTTTTTTGTGTTATATTTTGTTATTTTTCTAGTTCTACTGACTCTATCTGAGATGGTGTGAGAGTTTAGTGGCTTTTTTTTCAACAATTAATTTAAACTATAAAATGGGCCTTCAAGGTACACCTAGACTTTGAACTGGCCTTTATGCTTTGTTTTCTTTGACCGTTTTGCCATGAGTTTGAAACTGGAGAAAAGAAAGGTTTAGCGGGAATTTAATAAGAAATATTGATATCCCGCCTCACAGTTTTGATGGACTGATACAATAATATGTAATAAACACGTAAAAGAAAACATACCCCGATTTTCTTCAAGTCTTTTTTCTCTTCTTTTTGTTTTTCTCAGCGGAGGATTCTCCCACAAAGCAGCCTTCATTGTCGTCGGCCATCTTTCTTTTGCCTGTATAACGGTTGTCAAGATCGAGACAAATAAAGGTTTTCAATTGGTTTTGTTTCTCATTGGCTGACAAAGTGGCGCGAGTTATAGCGGAGCTCCAGCGGCCCGAAGGGCCGCAAAGCGGAGCCCCATACCTATAGAAACCCGTCAACTGCTTTTCTCATGGTAATCTTGGCTAGCGGTATTGCTCGTGGGCGCGACCGACGACGACGACGACGACCTCGCACAATAATTAATAATACCCTAATAATAATAATAATAATAATAATCCAACATGGCGGCCATACTCCAGCTGACCATCTAGTTTACAGCGGACATCGTTGATATTAGACATCCATGTCAATGTCAATTGACACCTGTCAAAACAACGTATCCGCTGACCAGTATCACGTGACCATATTACGGGCTCAAGTTATCAGCTGTCGAGGTCAGCTGTTTTTTTGAAGTTGACCGCTGACCAGGTACTGGTTTTCAATTCGACCGCAGGCTCAAGCTAGACCAAAACGAGGCGTATTTTTTCGCCAGGATCAACAGATCTCCATGCTGTCAACAATTCGCCGCCTACCTTGACTACTTCTCAGTTTGTTTTTTGTTTAAACCGATGAGAATCAGCCTTTGGATGTTAACAGCAGGAAATTGGATTGCCTGGCTTTGCAATTTATAGTTTACGGATCTGTGAGAGAAAAGATCGTGTGGTTTGGCAGGGTTTTAATCATGCAGGCGCTGTCTTAGATTGCTGACTTTTGCTGTGGATTAAACTGGACGGTTTTGCCGCTAAAAATCCTTAATTGAGGAAGCTTCCTTGGTAGACATGGGAAGTAACACAAAGTGTCGGTGAAAATCTTCAAGGCCCGCTAAGGATTTGTATCTGCTTAGCAAATGAATACGTATACTTTTGTGTGAACTGACGGCTTCTGCTTTAGCTCTGCGTTCGGACTTATTGTTGACTGACTTAAACTGTCCGCAGGTTAGTACTCCTATTGTGTCTTTTATATGACATATAGTGATTTGTCTCTGTGACTACGAGTTATGTTTGTTACTTGTCTTAGTTTTCCAATTTCTACAAGGAACGCCGAAGAAACATTCGCCGGCATCGTTCTTTGTTTTGTTACCTTTTGTTGTTTTCATGCTGTTTGGACTAAAAATGCTCGTCTTTTTTCCAAATGCATATTTTCGCTCCAATATTTCATTTTGGAGCCTAAAACTCTTCGTTTTCCCTGCTGTCGCTCATTTTTTTGGACAAAGAATTGGTTGAAGAAAAGCCAAGCGAAGTCCGGACGGTTTATATCCTCGGCTTCGCTTTGTTGACATTATTGGAAACTCGCAAAGAGTAATCGGCAACTCATGCCAAACGTAAACACGATTTTTAACAGCTGCAGCATTGGAAATGCCAGCAATAATATGTTGTCCCTGAAAAGCAATTCTCGTTGTTAGTTAAAAAATCGCAGATTTTCAAGGCTACTGCCATAAAAACTTTGTCCTTTGTTCAATATTTACGGCTGAAAAATGTTTTTCAGAAATCCTGAGTCAGATGTTATCATTAACAGTGATGTGAAAAATAATACCACCCACGACTTGTAGTCAAGGTTTGTTGTTTGCAATATTTGTAATTGATCGAAGTCAAGAATAAAACTATTCTCAACATCACTAGATAATTGCAGTTGTTCACCTGAGTTGATTCATGGCTAAAATACTATGCTCGATCAGTCTGTCGCAGTCACTTTTCTCAAGGAAAAGTAAAGTCGATTTCGCTCAACGTTTTTCCATGTTATTGTAAAAAGGACGGCACTTTCTCTCGTCTTTACTGTAATAGATCCCAAGAATGACACAATAAAATGTTCAAAACAAGGCGAGCAAGTACTTTTGTTCTTTTATGGGCGGTATCGAAGAGAGCTCACTTTGAGGGTTTATCGCACTTTCGCTGTCAAATATTTTTTGATAGATTAAATTAATAGTGAGACACCAGAACTGTTAACCTAGTTAAGTGATTTTTGCCACTTGTATCGAAATATAATCAGATGTAATTAAACTGTGATGAAGAAAAGTTTGTTTAAAATCTTTTTTGCTCATCATAATCATATAGTTCCTGTGCCACAAAGTAGTGGTGGGAATCGGTTGAGATTTCACAACCGATCGATCATCGAGTATAATCGAAGAAATCTGCCAATAATTATTTCATGTATTTTTCACCTACATAGAAGTCAAAGTGACAGCGCGTACGCACAGGTAAACACATTCTTAGATCATATCTGCTGTTATGACTTAGAAGTTAGGAGTCCACGAAAAACCACACCAAACTCACACCAAGATATTAAACGGACATTTTTCTTGATTTTAATATTTTTGTGTCCCCAATAAATTTTTAATTTTTCCGCAACAATCGATTATGAAAAAAGCATAATCGATTGTCGCGTCGCTTGAACTTTTCGATCAACTTTCGATTACAATCGTTCATCGGCCCACCACTACCACAAAGGCCGATGATAATTCGAAAATCTACGTTTGCCCTTGATTGAATGATGGCTCTGGCTCTGCAGCAAAACAGTAAAAAGTATATCTATATATATATGTAATCACAATATAGAGAAGTCATTACTGAAGTCATGGCTCGAGTCCTGCACGGCATTGCCATATTAGTTTATCTGTAAATGCTAATATTAAGGAAATAACTGTGGAGCTCCGCTTTTAGGCTTGCCTAAATATATATATTACCAGCCAATCACAGAGCGAGGCAATGCAAAACCAAATTACTGACGCAATTTGCTTTCCACATAAAACGGCTCTGTTTCAAAACGACACAACCGTATCAGAAGATTTCCTCGACGATTTACGAAGACGCCCTAAGATCTGGAAAGACGTTGCGAATAATTCATGAATTTCTAAACACGACCTTGTCCCTAGTGTTTGTGTGACAGTTGGTAGGTATTGCACAAAACAACACTTCAGTGGACTTAAAGTATCTTAGGCTGATACAATAACAAAATCAAGAACATGTAAAAGGAAAATTACCAGATTTTCTGGAAGAAGTCTTGTTGTTGTTCTTCTTCTTTTCTTTGTTCTCGGATGGGGATGCCTCACCCTCATCCTTCTTTGTCTTCCCTGTTGTTGTCAACATCGAAACAAATTAGCATTATATTACTATCTGTAGTTAGAATAGGTTTTGGTTCTGATAAGTTGAAAACGTGGTGCGAATTTTTCTGGCCAATCACAGGGCAACGCAATGCAAAACCTTACGAAACACAATTTGCTGTCGACGTCAAAACACCTCTATCTGTTACAAACTGCGCTGTAAGGATACTTTTTACATACGTCCCGAATAATTCATGTATCGCTAAACACGACCTCGTCCCCAGTGTCTTTTCTTCAAAAATCAGATCTCGGGAAAAGCATTGTCATTTACTCGTTTTATACGGACTTTTCGTTTCTCGCATTGGTTTCAGTTCGCATATATTTGGAAAGTGTGTCAGTTATGGCTGCAATAGCTGTATTTTTCAACCATTCGTGAGACTCACTCTTAACGTGTGAGTGTGGCAGAAACAGCACTTCAGTAGAATAATAGAATAACATAATCAGCACGTAAAAGATAATTACTAGATTTTCTGGAAGAAGTAATTTCCTTTTTCTTTCTTTTTTTTTCCTTAGAGGATGGTTCAGCTTCAGCCTGGTCATCGTTGGCTGTCTTTGTCTGACCTGTTGTTGTCAACATCGAAGCAAATTAGTATTATATTTGGACAAATAGCGAAACTTACCGAAACAACTGAAGTAGAAGAAGAATCATCGTATCCTCTTAGACATCCTAAGTTAGGACGACTCTTATTTTGATGTTGGTTATGAGCTCATTAATGAAAACATACTTATCATAATATCTGTCCTCTCGTTTCCTTTCCAGCTCTTTTCTCTTTTATTTTTGTTTTCTATGAACTTTTGTAAAATGACGAATGATTTTTGATTCTGTTTAGACGAACAATTTTATTAGTGGAATAAATACACCTTATTCGATGGTTTAGCATGTACTACATGGCAAAATCCGTTTTCAGATCTTTCATATCTACCTGGATTTTTGAAAACAGGGTCGCAGGAAAGTTATACTGAGCCTTGTTTATTTTAGTACTCAGGTGTGTTTCCCCCTTCTATTCTTCTTCGTCTTTGCTTGTGCTGGGGGGAGCGACGATGGGCAATTAGCTGATTAGTAAGAGAAAGTTAACATTGAAAGTTAAAATAAGCTCTCCCCTCCCCCTCCTCCCTTTTAACCCTCTTTATTTGGTCCCACTCTCTCCCTCTTTCTCAAGAAAATTTGCATGAATTTGAAATCTTAGCGTAGGCTTCGTTTCAAACGGAGTCAGTATATTTAGCTTTCCTGTTCACCTCCTAGATCAAAGTTTTCCTTAGAGCATCATGAAGCTCAGTGAGGGAAAAATTCTAGCGAGATGCAGTGTCTGCCTCGTCTAATAACCTTCGTGCGCATTTATCTTGTCGGGGCTATGAAGTCGACTGTTAGGCGCAGTGAAGGTTATTGTAGAGCTTTGCTTTCGGAGGTAAGGAGTCTTTAGCCTCAAAACGTAGGTGTCAGGGTTGATTTGTAAGCGCACATGGTGAAATTGGACTTGACTTTTGACCAGGCTCAGAAAGACTTAGTAAAAATTTAGCAAGAAACAAGGGTTTGACGGAAGTTCACTTGAAATCGTTTTTCAACATTGTTACGAAAAATTATTGCGTGACTCGCGTTACTGTCTGGAAGTGTCTAGAATCTTCTGCATATTTAATTAGTGCTGTATCATCGTGATTTGGTAATTCTATTTTAAGCCGTTTGCATATGTCGCTGTAAATAGTTTCTCATTGTAATGTTACTTTATTTAGCCGAGTCGGAAAGTTCTAGAATTTTGTGTTGTAAAGTATATAAGCCGATCGGTGTAGCTTTGGAGTTTCTCTGAGAGTCTAGAAGTAAGAAGAAGTAAGTCTGAGAGTCTTAGGGCCTGATTTCATGAGCCAGGCTGGCCCGGTTAACCGGGCTGGTTTGAGTTTGCCGGGATCTCGGCATGTTTGTTAAACGCAACAAAAATCAACTTCGCGATTACATGACAACCGGGCCAGCCCACACCGAAGCAGCCCGGCTAACCGGGCCAGCCCGGCTCATGTAATCAGGCCCTTAGAAAGAGAAGAGTACATATATATGTTGTGCCGCGTAGCACTATAAACACAAGTGGTGAAACAGAGAATTAACTCTGCAGTGTAAATTAAAGTGCTAGAGAAACCCATGAAAAACCCACTGGGCGTTAGCCCTAGTAAAGGGTATCAGGGAACCACACGAGGCAAAGAAAAAATTCTTATGACCTCGGTGGGAATCGAACCCACGACCTCCGGATTAGATCTACCGTTGCTCTGCCGACTAAGCTACGACGTCGGACAGAGAAAGTCGGGGACGATTAAGGTGGTGAATCGCGGCGAAGAGAAAGTAAGGGTACATATATATGTTGTGCCGCGTAGCACTATAAACACAAGTGGTAAAACAGAGAATTAACTCTGCAGTGTAAATTAAAGTGCTAGAGAAACCCATGAAAAACCCACTGGGCGTTAGCCCTAGTACTGAAGGGTATCAGGGAACCACACGAGGCAAAGAAAAAATTCTTATGACCTCGGTGGGAATCGAACCCACGAACTCCGGATTAGATCTACCGTTGCTCTGCCGACTAAGCTACGACGTCGGACAGAGAAAGTCGGGGACGATTAAGGTGGTGAATCGCGGCGAAGAGAAAGTAAGAGTACATATATATGTTGTGCCGCGTAGCACTATAAACACAAGTGGTGAAACAGATAATTAACTCTGCAGTGTAAATTAAAGTGCTAGAGAAACCTAGCACTTTCTCTAGCACTTTAATTTACACTGCAGAGTTAATTCTCTGTTTCACCCCTTAGAGAGAAGAGCTGAGAGCTGAGAGTGTTGGTGGAGGCCGTGTTTATTGAAGTGTGACAGAGGTCGTTTATACATTTGGCGGAGGCCGTGAGTATTGAAGTGAGTCGGAGGTCGAGTGTAATTTTACAAGTCTAGTGTGAGCTTATTGTGAAGCCTTGTGCGGAGTTTACTACGTTTGTTTGGAATAAACAACATTGTTGCTGTTCTGACAACCCTGCGTTCTGTTTAGACTGCAAACAACCCACTTCTCACTTCACAACACAACGAACTCGTAACAAACATCCGGGACTTCAAGTAACTATCAGGCGACGACAAGATTTGCCTCTGTATTTCTGCGTGAAAACCGTAAGTTTTTCCAGTTTCCCGACTTGTTACCGCCCTTGCGGCTTTAGCGATTCTATGCTAGTGATCTGATAAGTGATGTGATAATTTGAAGTGTCATAATGTGTGATTTCCGGCCTCTTTGAAATCTAGTCGTAACATTTACCACGTGTTTACGTAGATGTAATTTACCAAGAGGCTGCTGTTATTTGTGTTAGCCACCAGGGAATTCGGTTTAAAACGTTGCTTGATTTCGTGCAAATCGATGCTTCTTTCCGACGGCAACTTTGCTCTCGGCAAGGCCGACGTTTCAAAGCAAGATTTGGGCAAAACTGACACTACTGCCCACACGATAGTTCAGGTCCGAGGTTACGTCGATTTCATGTCTAATTATATAGCAAATAGCCATGTTCTTTTTTTTTTCCTTTCGTCGACACTGTAATCTGGTAATAAGCAAAAAGTTAAGTGTCCTTGTTGAACAACGGAGGTAATAGCAAAGGAAGTTCTAAAAAACCTCGAATTTTCGTCGACCTGGTTTTCATAAGGTCAGGTATATGTTTGATTGAAATCCGAATTTCAGGATTTTAACATCTAGTACCACCAGATTTCCCAATCGTAAGCACCTTGAAAAACGCCCTGTTACAAACTGTGAGATTAATTTCAGAGAAAAAAAGAAAAGTAGAACACCATACAGAAAGGAACGTTAACCAACCGACACGTAACAACTTACGCAATTGAGGAGGAGACAAATTATTCATCATAGCGGAAACCACCAAATTCTTAAATGTTGTGTCGTCCTCCAAAGCAATCATTTGGGGGGAGAACAGGTTCGTCGAAGCAGCTCCGCTATACCCAAACCAAACTGACGGGCAGCCAAGTTCGTCTAATTTTTGCATCTTACAATAAATAAAACACGACAACATAAAAATTAATCATACGATGTACGATATTTGATTAGACTGTTACTGAGAGTCTGGAAAACATATTATTATTCAGGATCGTAACGAAGTATATTGTTTCATCGGTGATCCAATTTTGTGAATCAAAATTCTGATCCCTGATCCCACTAAAGTTTGCTGATCCTGAACCCATGACTTGTGATCCCAGATCTCGAGGCTGTCATTCCAGATCTTGGAACTGTGATTCCAGATCCCGGGACTGTGATCCTTGATCCCGTTACGACCCTTATGTCTCATGCAGTTTCCCGCTCCGCTAAATAATGCCTGTTATGAAGGCTATGTCGAGACAGAAGTGTGTAGCAGGGAACAGGTAGAACTTGGTCATATTTTTATCAAACAAACAACGTTATCTACTATTCTATCGCCAGAAAATACCTACATTTCCCTGGATACTGCGCACAATTTTCTGAATTTCCTGATTTCCAGGATCAACTACACTCCCAGCCGCTTCTCTTGGGCCTCTCTTAGATGCCATACCTCTCCTCTTTCTTTCATTTCCAATCCAGTTCTTTGAAACAAAAAACCATACGAATAAAGTATCAACCACAGTTACAACACGTAGCATTTGTCAGAGAGAAACATCTTGCTTCATCAACGAAGGTTAAACATGATATCAGACCCGCAAACTGTCAAGATTCTACCGTGAGTCTCACCATTTTAGCTCGTGGTGATAATTTAAGGTTAAAGTACCCTAAGCGGTACCAACCATTAATTTTACCCCATAAAAGGTACGACGAGTACCCCCGTCATTTTTGTAGGGGAGTGTCCCCTGGGAATCGGTCACCCTGGGACAATGGCGAAGTGACCACAAATACAGGATGACCGCCTAATGTTACCGTTTACCTTCAGGGGTTCCTCGCGCCCAAACGATGTAGCGCGTCCGGTTTAAACTGTAGATACCTAAACCCCCTTATCAAATTAAAGCTTATAGAGCTGGCTATCAAACTATACCAACAATTTTGAAATAAAATGGATTGTCGAATTTTTCACGATCTCTAAATGCGAGCGTCCGAATCGCCTTTTCAAACCTACAAGTCAAAGCGAATTTTGTCTTTCGCTAATTTAATTTCTTCCTCAGTTTCCGGTCCCAAAACGCTAAAAAACGCGTCTGCGTTTTGCCATACTCAGTTACAGTGAAAAGTTATAGAACGTTTTCGAAATGTGAAGTGTTCGTGTAAAACTCGCCCTCAGAGAAAAAAATATTTCTTAATAAAACATTCGCAGACATCTCTTCGTTGTTTGTATGTTAATCTAGCCACTCTCAAAATTTGGGGGCAATCGGACAAATTCTCTCTGAGTTTTAGCTCTTCAAGGTGTCCGCTTCAAGTGAAAAAATTGATACGGGAACTCATAAACGTCGGAGAGAGAAACTGGGTGCCGGTGTAGTCCTCTATGGGTATGCATAAAGTTGTTGGACAAAGTGATCTATACGCTGTCCTTTGATTTTTCGAGAGTATCTTTGAATCGCGAAATTGACGACTTTTTCAGCTGTGTCAAGGTTCCTTTTCTGGAGTTGAATTTTTGTAGTGTTTACTGGCGTTGTGTGTGTGTGCAACGAAGTGTAAATTTTGCATTTTATTATGTGCATTAGCATTCAAGTCTTCCTTACAATCTATAATCAATCAATCAATCAATCAATAACTTTCACGTTCAGTCGCAAACTTCAGGTACTAAAGCGACATAAACGTTTGATCTCTACTCATGCTAAGAAGAGGATATATATGGCTTACTTTCTTCCTCACTTAGCTTATTGCTCAATCGTCTGGATCCATTGTGGAAAGCAAAATGCTGATAAACTTGAGAGGCTGAATGAATCTATTTTGCGCTTTGTATTCAGTGATCATAATAGCTCTTATGAAAAATTATTAGAGAGCATAAACAAGACAAGCCTGAGAATTCAAAGACATGCTTGTACTAGTGTACCTTGCATTGAACAGATCTGTCCCTACTTGTGATCTTTTAGTTGAATGCAACTCTTGTGTTAATCTACGGGGGAAACGCAAACGTATTATCCCTAATGTTGATACCACTAGGTTTGGTTTCCATTCCTTCTGCTATTATGCTAGTAAGTCATGGAATTCATTGCCAGATAGTGTGCGTACATTACCGTCTCTTTCGTCCTTTAAGACTGGTCTGAAAACTGTACAATTTGACAAACAATGCTGTTCCCTGTGCGATAAATGTTAGTCTTGAAAACTCTTTTATATTAATGCTGTATGTACATGTTTTTAATTAATCGTTATATTAGTATTATGTCACATAATTATAGTTTTATTGAATTCAATTATTTTTACTCTATATATCTGTAGTTTGAATTATGTTACTTTCTTAACTTGTTTTCTTCGGAGATATTAGCATTTGTTTGCTATCTTTAAATTCGAAGTAAAATAAAGTCATTGATTGATTGATTGATTGATTTGTCTTTTACTCATTGTAATTTTTCGGTGAACGCGCATTCTGCTGAAAGCGCACGCGAGTCTCTTTGGAGGTTTTCGTCTTTGATGTACTTAACATTTCTCATCTTCGCTGATCAAGATTGCGCGTTACGTTCTCACTTTTTCAAGGAACACGAGCCGTTCACCGTATTCATGATAATTTTGTGTTAAGTAACCATGAAGGTGAGACTGGCCGTCTATTGTTTGCTTTGCTTTGAATTTCTGCTGGAATTTTAAACCTGGCAACGCCGTCGGACACTTACAAGAGGGTCCCCTATACCACTTTGGAAAATGCATTCACGTAAAAATATTGAGACTGTTCACGCGTCACGGATAATTCCTAAAATCCGCTCACGTTCACGATAAAGCAAATATCGGCAATCACGAATCACGAATGAACAAATAAACCTAAATCACGTTTCACGAGAAAAAAATAGTCCCAATCACGTTTCACAAAAAAAGTATAGGAGACCCTCTTACAAGGGAGGTGTGACTTTATATGCAATCGATCGTCCACTCTTTTCGTCTCAGTTTACAAACCCCAATGTTTTGAAAGAATAAAACGGAGGACGTTTCACCCGCGCCTGAGAAACGAATAATGCATTCACGTAAAAATATTGAGACTGTTCACGCGTCACGGATAATTCCTAAAATCCGTTCACGTTCACGATAAAGCAAATATCGGCAATCACGAATCACGAATGAACAAATAAACCTAAATCACGTTTCACGAGAAAAAAATAGTCCCAATCACGTTTCACAAAAAAAGTATAGGGGACCCTCTTACAAGGGAGGTGTGACTTTATATGCAATCGATCGTCCACTCTTTTCGTCTCAGTTTACAAACCCCAATGTTTTGAAAGAATAAAACGGAGGACGTTTCACCCGCGCCTGAGAAGCGAATAAAGAAAACAATTAATTTGCGTAACAATTATTTCTGCGGCGCGAGATTTGAACGAATCTCTCTGAGAATGAAGCGCATTGAACGCGTGAGACAGGGGCCAGTGCAACCCGTTGAAGTAGTTGATTAAAGTGCTTTGCTGATATACAATTAACTCGGTCAGAGTAGGCGTTACAACCTAAACTTTTGCTTACGTAGAACGAAGCCATGAGAACTAAACTAGTGCGATTGTTGAAGCATTGATTTTATTACTTTTCTCAGTGCGTTGATATTTGATCAACTCAGCTGGAGTGTGCCTCTCGAACAAATCTTTCGCTCACCCTTCACCCCATCGTTGTTGGTTTTGTCGTGCCAATTATAACTCTTTCCCTCCCCCGTTTTGAACTTCCTTCGCGTGTTTAAGGTCTTTGTTTTAGCCTAAATCGTTGTTGACCATGCACAGTCAAAAACGATCAACTATAACAATACTTATTGTTCGCGAATTTGAGACGCTTTTCTTGATACGAAAACAGCGCTAAGAATGTCAATCAAGCGGGTAATTTTTACTTCCGACCAAAACCGCCATTTCTCCGCCAATATTTAATCTTTTTCAATAATTTCTTTTTTTTTTACTTTAGAGATCCCATTTCGATAGTAAGTATCATAAGCACGAACATAACGTTGTTATGTCGCTTATGTCTTAGTGGGAACGTCTAGAAACATAATCATAAAGCTTAGTTCCCACTAGCGACATAAGGATCATAAGCATAATCATAATCCTAAACATAAACATAAGCTTCTTATGTTCTAGTGGGAACGGTTTTGACTTGCACTCGCAAGCTTTTCCTCGAACCTAGCCGCCATCTTGAAATGAACCGACCCGAAAGTACTAGACCTAGACTTTCATTGGGCAAAATACAATGACCCCGTTGCGTCATTATGTTTCTCATTATGTCGTTATGATTTTCGCGTTCCCACTACAAGGAAAAGCAACATAGACATAGTCAAAGACATAATCATAATCATAAGAAAATAGTCGATCATTTTCTTATGATTATGATTATGTTGATCGTAAGGGCGCCTATGATTATGTTTCTAGGCGTTCCCACTAAGACATAACTGACATAACAACGTTATGTTCGTGCTTATGATTACGATTATGATCGTTATGTCACTAGTGGGAACTAGGCTTAACCATAAGAAAAGGATCGAAACGGCCCTTTGTGACTTAGTAAAGGGTGACCGCCACCGCTCAAATTATCCAAAAATACCACACCCTGGTGAACTTGTCCAACATTTTGGCCATGAACTTGGCCAAATGAGCCCTTGCAACATGTTCGGTCCTAGTGATGACCTATCAGAATCATGAAGAGAGCTGCATCGTCTTACAACAAGGAACACAAATTCAGCAAGGTATAATATTTAAATTAACACTTCATGACTACCCGCAATGGAAAAAGGCTTTGTTTAACCTTGATCGGAATAAACAGAACCTCTCAACTCCTTTATCAGGGGTTGGCAGGTCTGTGATATACACAAACATTTTGAAAGAATGACAGATTAAAACTGAAGACAAGATAAATCATCGTACTTTAATCACTTTCTCCTCCAGGCCTGTGGCCTCCACCGCAATTGATAGCTTCTCTTTGTTTCCTGTTGATCGAATACCTTCATCCCACATGTTTTTTAAATATTCAGTCTGGATCTGAGTAAGACGAGAAGATGGCATCTACAACATAAAAACAAGAACCTTAAAGAAAAATCATAAAAATTACTTAAGACAGTTTATGGGATATAGAGCACACACAACCTCGTCCCAGGGCTTTTCCCTAGAAAGAAAAATGACCGCCATTTTTTCTTTCTAAGGAAAAGCTCTGGGGACGAGGTTGGAGCACACAAACACTGGGCACTGATTGGCTGAGTGGGTGTAACCATGCTCTAAGTATAATTAATGTATGGGGCTGTGTGGAAATCTTGCCATGAATGCCCTAGACGACTGGATATCGACCATTCCAAGCCCTGTAAGCCAGAAAAAATCGCGGGCGAAAAATCGCTCGCTCCTAGGAAGAGTCAAGGAAATTAAGGCTCTTTATGTCAATACTACCCTTTAAGCGTTTTTTCCAGGACTTTAAGTTGAGTTCGTGTTCGAGGGCGGAAGTAACCAGGTTTTCTGCGAGAAAAAAATAAGCGCTGATTATTACCACCACTTTCATAGTACAATATTTGTATTGGTTTGCAAGTGTTGCATAGCAGTTATTTACTATAGTGAGTCAGCTACTCTGACGTGGCCGGGTATTCTGCAGTTTAGCCGATCAGAGTTAGGAGCGAACCAACTCCACATACCAATCAAAGCCCTTTTGAAGTCTGTTAACCAGCCCAGAGCACCTCAGCTCTGTATTAGGGACGAAAACGATGATCAGGAGGGAAAAGAGAAGCCGCTTTCTCACGCTGATTCCTTTCTTTAATCTTCGGACTTTGGTAACTAAACCGACCAATTTCGCCTGGATCTAAAAGAAAATTTTAATTTAGATAATGGTTAAGGCCAGGAGACACTTTTGGGCTTCAGTTATCTGTAGCAGGGTGACCTGTACTTTGACCTGTGGAATGTAACATTGAAAGTGGTTTCTCGTTTACGGAATGGTTGGTCCAGAAAGTGTATTACTCTTGCTAAGTGCAATACAATAAAATGGTGATGGAACTACAATTAATTCTTCAGCAAGGAACTGTGCCATGGACACCATTAAAGCTAAGGACTAAAAGATCAGCAGACGCGACTCTCGTATCAGTTTTGATTACTTTTGGTCAAGTGTTTGGGGCGACCAAAAAAAGAATTACAAACCTTTGTAGGTTCAAACAACGCCTTTCAACTTTCTGTCTAGCTCACGAATCCTCACGGTATAAAGTCCACGAAAACGGCGATCAGGAAAGAGAATACCAAGCTTTGTCACACTGATACCTTGACTCTTTGAGTGAAGACACAAATTAAATATTATCAAAACGCGCTATAAAGCAAATCAAGCGGCACTGGTATTCGTCCAATACAAATTTGCATGGGAGAATTATGATTTGGAGTGATAGTAAATAACTTTCATTGTTTTATGACAATAACCAAGGAAAAGGAGACTTATTGTTAATACTTGTAAGAATACTGAATATGTTTAATTTCGAGGTGCTTCTTGGGCCAAAGATAAGAGTCTGGCCTGAATTATAATTATTAGTTTGCCATCAGTTTGATTGCTTCCGATTTCAAGCATAAAACTTAGTTATTCGCCGAACGCAGCAACTTTGATCGCCAACGAAAATCGCGTGCGAATTTCGCGGTTGGATTGATGCAGGCACACTAGGTGATCTTTTACGCCGATCGCGGTGATGTCACTCCAATTTTGTTCCCACGCTCCGAGCGTCGTTGTTGTCCGCCAATCGCCCAGCCTGATCGGTTGACTTTACTGGCGATTTGCAGTGATAAGCGCACAAAGACGCGGGAACGAGCACGAATGCCGGGGAATTTAATCGTCGATACCTGACATGCCAGATACCGGCGATTTTATACGCCGCTCGCAGCGAGCGGCGTATGAAATTGCCTATTGTGTCACCCCCTTAAGCCTCGTGCATAACCGAGCCAAACTCAGGTCGCCCAAGTTTACTTATATGAGTTTATGGCGACGAAGGATTATTTATTATTCGAACGTCGTGTTTGTCAGAACGCCACAATCTTGGACAAAACTACTTGAGAAAACTGGCCTCTTCGCGTCCAAAAATCGTTCACGAAAACCTCTGGCTCAACAGTATTAGTACAGTAACTCCTCCCTCCCCCTCCCCCTATTCAATGTTGAATTTAAGAAGCTGCAATTCTTAGGCAAACGTTTAAGATCCACAAACAACATTGAATTGGGGGAGGTGGGGTGATGAAACTCGGTTGTTAGTGT
This sequence comes from Galaxea fascicularis, assembly GCA_948470475.1. NCBI lineage: Eukaryota > Metazoa > Cnidaria > Anthozoa > Scleractinia > Euphylliidae > Galaxea > Galaxea fascicularis. The sequence goes on along the minus strand of OX419342.1, from coordinate 22,518,190 downwards.
TCTCCCAAAAAGAGGCTTTGAAGCTCAATTTTCTCAACAGTTTTGTCCAAGATTGCAGCTTCAACTGACACGTGTTGTGGCTATGTAAAAGGCTTTGACTGTCTGGTGAGCAGGGAAGTTTAACGGTGAAGAAAAGCTGTTGAATAAGTGCATCTTAGGGACTCTAGTTAGATTACCTCAAAGAAGAATCAGATATCACCTCTTTCGATACAATACCGTGTCTATTAGCTTAGCGTATATTTGTGTGCATGTAGGTCACTCAGATAATGGAATTAATGAATAAAATGTTCAGAAGAAGCAGATTCCGTTGTCATATTTAGAAGAGGGTGCCCAGGTTGGTACCAAAAAATATGTTCGAAACAAGTTTTCCATAAGCGGAGTTAAACTCTAATAAGACAACATATTTAATTCAGTCTTACTAATATTTGAGTTTCCTTTCTTCTGTCTATTTTGATCACCATCAAGTTTGTTTCGGATACTGCTCTATTCAAATCTTATCGTTTTGGTGTTTAAAGACTTGCTTGAAAGGTTCAATCACATTTATTATTAATTGTGCCCGTATCAATAATTTTGCCCTCGGAATCTCCATTGGTGGGCAGGAGAGAGGTATTAAGAGAGCTGGGGCAAGACAAATCAATAGAAAAGTAACCGTTTTCTTTTGTTCGAAATTTATCCTTGCTGTTTTTTCACTCAAGTAAATCCAAATGATTCAGCAAAATGATCATAGTTTACTCACGTAAGTCTTCATATGATGTTACTATGCATGACCATGTTATATGAAACATCACGAGCTAACAACAATACTCTTCTTGTAGCAGAGACCTCTCACGGCGAGAAAGAAACGAGAGGAGAGAGATCTCTGCCGGTCCCCGAGGGGGGTTCCCTGTCCGGGCGTAGGTGCCGTTTTGGTCACATGGGACCCGATTCGGCAAACCGGTTATTCGAATGACTCGATGGTTGACAACAAGCTCCAAATCGGCTTCGGTCACAAAATGCGATTTCTATGCTTTCAAGGGAAGGCGCCTTCGATCTTGATATCTTTTATTTCCAGTCTTTCACATGATGATACCTGGTTCTTTATGAGGGAGTTCAATGGAGACAGACACTGATTGCTAATGCTTGTAGGAAAACAAGGACAAAATGGTTTTTTCAAATTTGGTATCAAAGCACTTTTTTTGCCTCTCTGAGTGCGTCTGTCTACGTGCATGCGTCAGGTTCCTGTTCATCAAGACAGACAGCGATTGGCTGTTCTGACGAATTATCAGACGAAATAATCTAAAATAAACTAAAAGTGTCTAAGATGTTAAGCTTGGGCTCACGCAGGCTTAGATCTTGTTCAGTTAAGCTTGCGGCTAGTAAACACGGGTTGAATGGTCTTTCGCACCTTACTGCTAAAATCTCTAAGTTGTCGTTTGACAGAGACAGCAGCCGCATCCTGATCTTTACAAAGGGATAACTATCCGGTTGAAGTCATCGCTATGCTGTTTAGGCTGGTCCACTGCGACTCTCGAGGTGATAAACCTGTTGATGACGGAATCAATGAGGTGATTCAGATACCTCAGCGTCACGCGTTCACACTCTTCTAAGAAATGCACCAAAGGAGATGATAGCCGATGCTCGACAACTTAGATTCTCGCAGTCATCCTTGCCCTCCGATCGCAGAAAAGCGCCCGCTACAGGAATCAATTCCGCCTCAGATTTTCCTCCAAGCCACAGTGCAAAGTAAATAAGGAAAATGGCTCACTCGCACTGCAAAAAATGTGGCGTTCACCGTTTAGAAAACGTGCGGTGAATTTATGCAAAACGTGGCATTTTCCTACATTTACTGGTGTTCACCAATCGGAGAATCCAAGATTTTCCAAGTGTTTTGCGGCCGGTGAATTCGAGTATTCGTTCCATTCTCCGGTAGTTTTCCCTTACAGTGAACGCCGGAAAACGCGCGTTTTCTGGAGTTCACCAGGCGGTTAACACTTGGCGAATGTCTTGTTTGCCTACGTTCACTGAAGTTTTCCCGGTGTAAAACTTCACGTTAACCGGTGTTAACAATTGAAAACCGGCATTTTCCCTTGTTTTCCAGAACGGGAAATGCCGGTAAATTTAGCAAAACACACTGTTTTCCAGAATTCACCGCTCGGTTAACGTACGGAAAGTATAGTATATTCCCGTGTTCACAGAAGTTTTCTTGTATTTTCTGAGACGGTGAATGCAAGAGAATTCGAGAAAACGCATGTTTTCCAGCGTTCACCGTTCGGTAAATGTACGGAAATTATAGTGTATTCCTGCGTTTTCAGAGGTTTTCTTGTGCTTTTCTTGCATTTTCCTGGGTAGCAAATGCGCGTGAATTCAAGAAAACGCTTGTTTTCCAGCATTCACAGTTCGGTTAACTGTTGGAAAATATCGTGTCTTCCTGTGTTCGCAGGAATGTTCTTGTATTTTCTGGGACAGAGAATTCGGGTGAATTCAAGAAAACGCTTGTTATCTGGCGTTCATCGTCCAGTTAATGGGTGGAAAATTGGGCGAATTCCAACCTTTTTCTCAAGTTTCCCTGCATTGCCTGCTACGGTGGGTGTATTCGGGTGTTTTTCAGTGCGTATTGCCCGGCATCGTTCGCTCACTCCAACCCCGTGTCCGAGATATTTTTGCTCTCTCTACAGTCCCATGGCCTACCGGCTACCAATGTTCAGGGAACTAAAGTCCATTCCCTTTCCCAGTCAGAACAACAAAAACAAAAGTGTTGTTAATTCAAAAAACATGATTTATTTAAAATTGTGCAAATTTACATGTAATGCGCTATAAGCGCTGTTTACTATCTACATTGCGTACAATTATTCACATAAAATACAAGGGTATGTTACTTGTATTTTCTCACTCTAACAAACAATAACCATACATAGTCTTCAAAACCGGCGCTTTTTGCTACTGGTAGGATATTCTGAATAATAGCATAGTAGTAGCTCAACCAATCAGAATGCTGCATTGATAATAGACCGCTAGTTGGATTTTACTAATACCAAATATACACAGGACTGTCATCAGGCTTTGAAAAAGCTGCCCACAAAAGAAAGTTGGCGAACATAGTAAAGTCTCGAAAGCACCCTGAAGGTAATTGTCTTTCCAGAAAATGGTGATTATAATGTATGTACGTAAGATTTGGTGCAATTTTCATGTATTTCTTGACATTGTGAGTGTTCGTAAGATACCCACACACCCTTCTGGCTAAAACCTCACTCAAAGGCCATAAAGTATTCAGGACATTTTCAAATTGTAAGTTGCACTGACCTTCAAGTTATTCTGTGTTCACACTAAGCTGAAACATGTTAAGTCTGATCATGACTAAACAAGTTAAACATTTCAACCAATAGCAGAGGGAAACTGAGCACAGGCTTGAGTATTAGGTTAAACCACAGAATAAATCTAACAGCTAGTTTAATTTGAGCTCCAATTTTTGCTACAAGTCTAATTATTTGAATTTTATGCATGTTCCATAAAACTGCATAAATTATACAACCAGGCACATGAAAAGTGTTTGAAATGGATGGATAATTAATGTAAAACAAATTCAGTTTGAACAGGAGTTTCATTACTTGATTGAAGGGGAAAAAAGGATCTTAAATTAAACATGGCTAATTAATAATCATGTAAAACTGGGACCAGCTAAGCAAATCCAGATAATTGAGAAATGCGCATAATCAAGGTTTGACTTTATCATCAGTTTTTGCAAAAGACCCTTAAATAAATTATACTGCCCCTTAGTCAGCACGCACAGCCCAAAGCAAATGTTGTGGGACTCCAGTTGTGGTCCTTTCACTCGGAAGACCAAGCCGCCGGCTTACGGACTGCCTCTTTTGTTGGGGTGTCATGCCCGTCTTCCACCGCTCATCAAGCAGTCGAAAATACTTCGTAACATCCTCCATTCTCCAGGTTAGAGGTCTGGTGGCCAAAGCATCACCCTCTCCATCGGACTCATCTGAAGAGATTAGGCTTATGTGCAGGGCCTCATACATTTGATTACTCTTCTCCTGTTCTCTGACCACTTTCAATCTTTTGTCAAGTTTCTAAAAAGGGTCAATAAATTTATTATTTAGTTACTTTGGTAAATATTTTACATTCAAACAAGTCATAGCTTGATGGTTACTGTTAGTATTGCATACTGTGCACACTCATCCTGTAAGGTGGTTTATCATGGTTTTTTTAGATGCAACTGCATGTAAGTTTTAAGATTTTCTGGTGTCAATTTTACTGGTTGTATACAACTACAGAGAATCATATGTGTTGTAATATTGACAAACTTTATCATGAATAAAAGGATTAAGTCTTCACAGTATTATTGCTTGTAAATTCTGTAAATTTTTCTGTTCTGATCAAAAGCACAGAGTGGTGCATGAGACACTCAAGCAGTCAGCAGACACCAATGATTGGGTGGCAGGCAGCTGAGTGTACACTTAACTAGTTATGTTAACTTAACTATTGTACTCCTAGGCTGCCCATAGTCACTCATGGCTAATATGGTTGTATGTATTGCACAATTATGTGATGTCATCACTTAAAATGACCAAAAAGGTTCAACTTGTGGTTTTTGGTGGAAAAAAATAACGGTGTGAAAGGGTATAGTGCTTTGTCTGCAAAATAAGGGAGATCCATACCCTTTTCATTCTTTGCCTTCTCTTCTGGTCCTGCTGGTACCTCTCATACGTCCCACTTTGTTCTTGTCTTCGTTTTTTCTTACATGATGCAAAGTTCTGAGAAATGGCATCTATAAAAAAGCATAACAATGATCATTTTTTAACAAAATATACATGCTGAATTGGTTTGTATCACATTAGTTTAAAACAATAACCACTATTGGAAGAGGTGAGTAGAAAATACAGTTTTACTGATACATTTCTCTCATTTGTTGTGTTTTGTTGATGATCTTTTGATTCAAAGTGATCAGAACTTAAAGTAAACACATGTAACTGGCATCAAGCATGGGAAAACATTTAACCATGTTCTTTTTGTTTCTGATACAGTCATGTGTAAAGCCATAGCCCCTGGTGTTAGTCGGCAGGTATAAAGTACAGGTCACATTCCACTGGTCAACAGACAGGTCACCTGGCTACGGATAAATATTAAGCCCAAAAGTGTCTCCTAGCCCTAATCACTATCCAAAATTTTCTTATAGATTGAGGAGAAACGGTTGGCTTGTTTACCAATCAATAAAACAGTGAACTGTACCTGTGACCTGTGGAATGTGGGTACTTTATAGCCGCCTAATGTCAGTGCGATGTCGGTCTTGTAATCAAGTCATGTATGTATGTATGCATGCATGCATGAATGGATGTATGTATGTTTCCTTTAAAATATATGAGAGCTTACCCAGAACTCTCCTCTCAGTACAGAGTGCATCATTTTTTATTTGCTCAACTTCTTGAATTTCCCTCAGCAATGTATTTGCTATCTGTTGGTTTGGGTCTTCATTCTCCCTATAAAAAGCACTAACGTTTCTTTCACTTCTCTAATTCTTGTCAAGATCGTTCTGAACTCCGATCCCACTGTGTTTACTCGAGTCGCTGACATACTGAAAATCGAACGCAAATCAAAAGCCGCGAGGAGGATCAGAGTACTGTGACTCTGTAGTGGTCGTCAAGTCAAATGTTTGGCAACTACAACATAACAAGCGCTGTGATTGGTCCATATGATATGTGACAAGGACTGCTATTGGCTAGTGTAATCGCCCATCGCGCCTAAGTAGTTTTGATCAGCGGTCTGCTTTTCGGCGCCAAATCAAACCAAACAGCCACAAACGTGGAGAATATTCTACATGCGTATACAATTTTCGATCTTTGCAGTGGATTTCTTTTTTAAAATGCCGAAAAGAAGTTCACCTCGAAAACTGAAGAAAAGAACTAGGCGTCGAATTATGTGTTCTCGTTGTGGAGGTAGTTATTCTTACTCGGGATCAAGGTCTCATTCTTGTGGAGACGCCGTGATCAACAACGCTTCATCCGAACAGGAGGCCGACTTGGAGTCTCACACTAGTGCTGATGGCATAGGGCTGGAAGAGGAATCGGATCACGTGGAATCGGATACCAGCTGCCACGAAAAGGTTGATACTGAGCTCCTCTTATCTTCAGACCTCCGTCGGAGATTAGCAGACCGGCTTAGAAAACGTTTCAACGAGGAGGACTTAGCCCATTTCGATGATGATGATCCAGTGGCTAATGACACTGACACTGTAGCTGGGGACTCTGTTAGTGAGAACTGGGAGGGATCTGAAGATGACAGCGATCCAAGAGATGATTTTGATCATAACCAACAGCAAGAGCAAGAAATCACCAGCAGTTCGCTGCCATTCTCAGATAAATGCGGTGTGCTTGTTTATTGGCTTTTGTTATTTTTATTTTCCTGGCAGTGTGTGGATTTTCTGTTTCTGATTCAGCAGTAGAAATGCTGCTTAAGTTTCTTAGTCGTTTTTTCTGGGTACTTGGAACATTTGATGAGAACAGTGCCATGGCTTTGTTAGCGAAGTGTTTCCCCAACAGTTTATACAAGCTAAGGAAACATCTTGGGCTTCTGAATGAGGATGACTTTGTAAAATGTGTTGTCTGCCCCAAATGTAAGTCTCTGTATGACTACAAAGACTGCATTCAGAGTCGGTGTGGTAGGCAAGTGTCAGCTCGCTGTAAGTTTGTGGCATGGTCAAGACACCCACATAGGAGAAAACGAGGTAAGTTTCTATCTAAAGTACACCAAATAATATACATGTAGAAATGCATAGCCAGATGCATCATGTAGTAGAACCAGAGAGTATTCTGCAATTGATCCTTAACATAAACAACCAGTTAATCCAAGCATAGTTAATTGATAAACTGATAATCCAGATAATAATTGTTAGTAATCAATATCAATCTTCATTGGCTTTCGACTTCTGACATTAATCAATATAAATTGATTAAGAAAAAAGTTATGACTTCAATTAATATTGATTTCTGATATAAATTGATAATGATTGATTTATCAATTTTTATCGATTACTACCAATTATCAGAAAAGACTTTCTGTTGAAGTTCAACATTAACAAATTATGTTATCTGTACGGTATTATGGTAAGGTATGGTAAGGTATTTATATACCGCTCATATCACATATCCTCAGGGCGGTTTACATCACTGGCCGGGGGACTTAACCGGACTGCTTGTGCAGTTTACAATTAATGAATTAACTAATGAGTGCCTCTGTAATGTAGATATCTAGGACAGACACTAGGGGTGGTCACAGCCAGAGTTTTGTTACGTCCCTAGTGGTTCTTTTATGTCCCACAGAATCAGATTAAGTGAAAGTACAGTGAGACGGGGCCTACAGTTTATCGTCCTTATCCGAGAAGACTAGATCACGCACATATTCAAAATCAATGTTCTTGGGATTTCAGTGAGTCACATTAAGAAAGAACATAAGAATATATCGTAAAGTAAACAGCACAACAGTAATCACCTTAATACCATAAATACTGAGAAGGAACAAAACAAGAGTTCACCATTATGGTATATATTTACCGGTATCTTAAGCGAGATTGCAATGCCACAACAGTCCCCTTTCTATTGTAAGCCATCCTCTCTAAATAAAGATTTTCCTTACTTCTGCTTATAGGGTTGTCTGTTTTTCTCACTGTTATATTTAAGGTCTTTCATATGTCATATTTACTTGTTTTTCAGGTCCATGTGATGAGATACTCCTGAAAACAGTGTGCACTGCTTCAAAGACATTTTTGTATCCGAGGATGGTTTATCCTTACAACTCAGTCACAAAATCTCTGCAATTATTCCTTAGTAGGCTTGGGTTTTGGGAGAAATGCCAAGAGTGGAGAAAGCAGATTTTTCCTGATGGTGTTAAAACAGACATTTACCAAGGAAATGTCTGGAAGGAACTCTCATCGACTGGGTTTCTATCACACATCAACAGTCTAGCTGTCATGCTCAATGTTGACTGGTTCAGACCACACAAGCATTCTCCTGGATCAGTTGGAGTATTGTATCTGGTGTTGCTGAACCTTCCTCGTCATGAAAGGTACAAACTGGAGAATATCATTGTTGTGGGAATTTTGCCTGGCCCTTCAGAACCAAAGCTTACTGCAAACACTTTTCTAGAACCACTGGTCCGGGAGCTGCAGACACTCTGGGCCTGCAAAGAACGCTTCTCCATTTATGGAAGTTTATTTAAATGTCCAATCAAAGTTGGTCTTGTATGTGTTTCATCAGATATCCCAGCTACAAGGAAAATTGGAGGATTCCTAGGTCACATGGCTGCTCAAGGTTGTTCCCGTTGCAAGAAGCATTTTAATTCTGGAAACAGTCTTGATTTCAGTGGATTTGACCGAGAAAATTGGCAGCAGAGAATTTCCTCCGAACATAAACATTCTGCAAAGCAAACACTGGAAGAAATAAGCCCTGCAGCACAACAAAAACTTTGTTCTGAATTGGGTGCAAGGTATTCAGTTTTACAAGAGCTTGATTACTTTGATTGCATTCGCTACTTCGTGGTGGATCCTATGCATAATCTTTATCTGGGGACAGCTAAACACATGATGAAAAATGTGTGGTTAAATGAGAAAAATGACTTCATCAGTGACGAAGACTTTCAAAGAATTCAAGAACTAGTAGATTCAATGACAGTCCCACAAGATATTGGTCGTATCCCGGGAAAGATTTCATGCACTTTTTCAGGATTTACGGCAGATCAGTGGAAAAATTGGACAACAGTGTATTCATTGTTTGCGCTCAAGGGATTTCTTCCAGATATGCACCTTGAGTGTTGGCGGTACTTTGTTCTTGCTTGCAAATCTCTGGGCAAGAGGGTTCTGACTGTGGATGACATTGAACTGGGTGACAGGTACCTAATGGAGTTTTGCAAAGCCTTTGAGAAATTGTATGGAAAGGATCTTGTCACTCCCAATATGCATCTTCGTGGACATTTGAAAGAGTGTCTTCTAGACTATGGACCATCATATGCCTTTTGGGGTTTCAGTTTTGAACGATTTAATGGCATTTTGGGTTCTTATCATACAAATAACCGTTCAATTGAAATTCAGTTAATGAGGAGATTTTTGATGCAGTCTTAAGTTAAGGACCTGAAGTACCCTGATATATATCTGGATTCTTTTATGGAATTTTTTGGCAATTGTCAGAGTTCAGGGTCAGTCAGTTACACAGGCCCCTTTGGAACAGTACCTGAGTCTTAAGGAACACAGGGAAACACCTGTTAAAGATTTGAATTGTTGTGACTGGACACCAAACAGTTGTATTTACCCAGTGTCAGCCATTAAGGATGGAACTCTGGACAGTGATGACTTGCATGCTCTAAAATCAGTGTACCAGGAAATTTTGGGACTTGATGAAAGGTCTGCTATTGAAATGCCATTTACTGTCTCTGAATTCAAAGCCATCAAAGTAGGCTCAGTGCTTTATGGATCATCACAAAGCCAGACCACAAGGAATTCTTTTGTTCTAGCTAACTGGGCAGGAACAGAAGGGTCTTTAGCTGCTTCCACAGGATATGATGATTTAAGGCCTGGACAAATTTTAACATTCTTCTGCCATCGTATTTAAGTGAAATCAGCGTTGGCCAATTCCTCAGACCAGAGATATGAATTCTATATTGCTAGAGTAAACTGGTATTCAGAACACCCTGAACGCTATGCATATGGAGCAGGGGCACCCAACGAGAATATAGTTCAAAACCACTAAACATAGCATTGTTGAACGTATTTTAGTATTTAAACGGTAGTTATAGGCATATTTTCATCTCCTAAACATTTTTCATCTGTTCGGATTTCCTAGCTGAAAGTTTAGTGATCCGAAAATGATAGGGATCAAAACTTACCTTTTCGAAAATTTCAGCCAGAAATAAGGCTCCCGAAAATTCTAGGTGACCTTTTTAGGGTAAAAATCCGTTAAAAATGGGCAATTATACCATTTTTTAGATGTTCGAAAATCCTAGGAGAGGCAGGCAAGCAAGAAATTTTACAACAAATGTCCCGAAAATTCTAGAACTCAAATCGTCTTCCGAACAGATATTTTCCGAAAATTGACGTTGGGTGCCCCTGATGGAGTTCCAGTAGAAATTTGGTGTAACACATTTGATGTGTTTGGGCCAGCCTGTTTTATTCCAGTTCAAAGAATTAAATGCCACTGTGCACGTGGAGAAACAATTCACAAGAGCGAAACTGTTATTGCAGTAACAAGCTGAGCTGTTACTTGCTTGCATGCATGTGTGTCAGAGAAAACACTGACAACCACTTCAAATTAATGTTGCATTCTAAATAAATGACATGAAGACAGCAATTTTAAATATATTAATTATGGTTCTTTGAGGTATTTAGCTGTCATCTAGCCAAGATGTTACTGTAGATTGCAAAGAATTGCTATGAATGGGTCAAAACTGATGCTTTTGCAATGAAATTTTATGGATGGATATCATCTATTAAGGCTCGTTTTTACTAGAGCATAAGCAGAAACCTAAGAAGAACAAACGTTTTATTTGTCTTGTTCTGTTTTCACTAGTAACATGCTCAACATAAGCATAAACACAAGAAAAACCAACCGGTCTGTTTTTCTTGTGCTTATGCTTATGTCAAGCATGTTACTAGTGGAAACAGCACAAGTCTGACATAAGTGGGTTGCAAAGAGACACAAAACAAAATAAAAATGTGTAAAATAATCAGGTGGTCACAACAAGAAAGAATAAAACTTCAAGATTTGTAACAATACTTGTTGAAAATTTGTTTTACTATTTCAACCTTGTGAAACATTTTTTTACATCTTTTTTTCTACCAACCTGTCTCATATGTCCAAACCATTCCTGGTCACCAAACTGCCAAAAAGTTTTTTCCTGTCTAAATGGTCAAGCCGGTGAAAATGGCCATACCATCTCACATGTCCAAACCATTCCAAATCACAAAACTGCCAAAAGGTCTAATCCTGTCTAAATGGTGAAACCAGTGAAAATGGCCATACCATCTCACATGTCCAAACCATTCCAAATCACCAAACTGCCAAAAGGTCTAATCCTGTCTAAATGGTCAAGCCTGTGAAAATGACCAATCAATCTCACATGTCCAAACCATTGCAAATCACCAAACTGCAAAAAGGTCTCAACCAGTTTAAATGTTCAAACGTGCTTAAGTCGAATTTAATTCGATTACTTGAATTAGACACGGCAGTAGCACCTACTCGAGAAAAGTACAGAAAATGCCGAGGAAAACTAGGAGTTTATAGGAACATTTTTGGCGTTTGTGGCTCGTGTTATGTTAAGGTCGGTTGTAATGCCGGTTTCTAATAAGGTCCGTTCTAATGCAATTTTCTAATTAGGTCCGTTTGAATGCGGGTTTGTCATTAGGTCCGTTGTAATGCTGGTTTGTAGTACGGTCCGTTGTAATGCTGCTTTCTAACAAGGTCCGTTGTAATGCGGGTTTGTAATGAAGTGCGTTGTAATGCAAGTTTGTAAAGAGGGCCGTTGTAATGCTGGGTTGTAACAAGGTCCGTTGTAATGCGGGTTTGTAATGAGGTCCGTTGTAATGCAATTTTGTAATCAGGTCCCTTGTAATGCTGGTTTGTAGTACGGTCCATTGTAATGCTGTTTTCTAACAAGGTCTGTTGTAATGCGGGTTTGTAATGAGGTGCGTTGTAATGCACGTTTGTAATGAGAGCCGTTGTAATGCGGGTTTGTAATGAGGTCCGTTTTAATGCAATTTTGTAATCAGGTCCGTTGTAAGGCTCGTTTGTATTGGGCTCCGTTGTATTGCTAGTTTGTAGTAACGTGCGTTGTAATGCTGATTTTTAATAAGGTCTGTTATAATGCGGATTTGTAATAAAGTCGGTTGTAATGCTGGTTTCTAATAAAGTCAGGTGTAATGCAAGTTTGTAATGCGGTCCGTTCTAATGCTGATTTGTAGTAAGGTCTGTTGTAATGTTGGTTTCTAATCAGGTTCTAATGCTGATTTGTAATGAGGGCTGTTTTAATACGGGTTTGTAATAAAGTCCGTGGTAATGCTGGTTTGTAATACGCTCCTGTGTAATACTGGTTTGTAATAATGTGCGCTGTAATGCAGGTTTGTAATGAGGTCCATTGTAATGTGGGTTTCTAAAACGGTCCTTTCTAATTCCGGTTTGTAATAACGTCCCGTTTAACGCTGGTTTGTAAAAATGTCCGTTGTAATAAGGGTTTGTAATGAGGTCCGTTGTAAAGCTGGTTTCTAACAAAGTCAGTTGTAATGCAGGTTTGTAATAAGGTCCGTTGTAATGCAAGTTTGTAATGAGGGCCGTTGTAATGGTGGTTTGTAATAAGGTCCGTTGTAATGTTGGTTTGTAACAAAGTCAGTTGTAATGCAGGTTTGTAATCAGGTCCGTTGTAATGCTGGTTTGCAACAAGTTCCGTTGTAATGCTGGTTTGTAATGAGGTCCGTTGTAATGTTGGTTTGTAATAAGGTCCGTGGTAATGCTGGTTTGTAATAATGTGCGTTGGAATGCAAGTTTGTTGTAAGGTGCGTTGTAATGCAGGTTTGTAATGAGGTCCATTGTAATGTAGGTTTCGAAAACGGTCCTTTTTAATGCTGGTTTGTAAAAATGTCCGTTGTAATACGGCTTTGTAATGAGGTCCGTTGTAAAGCTGGTTTCTAATGAGGTCCCTTGTAAAGCTGGTTTGTAATGAGGGCCGTTGTAATGCTGCTTTCTAACAAGGTCCGTTGTAATGCTGCGTTCTAAGAAGGTCCGTTGTAATGCGAGTTTGTAATGAGGTGCGTTGTAATGCAAGTTTGTAAAGAGGGCCGTTGTAATGCTGGTTTGTAATAAGGTCCGTTGTAATGCAGGTTTGTAATGAAATCCGTATTAATGCTGGTTTGTAATAAGGTCCGTTGTAATGCGGGTTGGTAATGAGGTCCGTTGTAATCCTGCTTTGTAATAAGATTCGTTGTAATGCTGGTTTGTAATACGGTCCTCTGTAATACTGGTTTCTAATAATGTGCGTTGTAATGAGGTTTGTAATGAGGTCCTTTGTAATGTGGGTTTCTAAAACGGTCCTTACTTATCCTGGTTTATAATAACGTCCAGATTAACGCTGGTTTGAAAAAATGCCCGTTGTAATGCGGGTTTGTAATGAGGTCTGTTGTAAAGCTGCTTTCTAATGAAGTCCGTTGTAATGCTGGCTTGTAACAAGGTCAGTTGTAATGCGGGTTTGTAATAAGGTCCGTTGTAATGCTGGTTTGTATTAAGGTCCCTTGTAATGCTGGTTTAAAACACGGTCCGTTGTAATGCTGGTTTGTAACAAGTTCCGTTGTAATGCAATTTTGTAATCAGGTCCTTTTTAATGCGGGTTTGTCATTAGGTCCGTTGTAATGCTGGTTTGTAATGAGGTCCATTCTTATGCTGCTTTCTAACAAGGCCGTTGTAATGCGGGTTTGTAATGAGGTGCGTAGTAATGCAAGTTTGTAATGATGGCCGTTGTAATGCTTTTTTGTAACAAACTCCGTTGTAATACGGGTTTGTAATGTGGTCCGTTGTAAAGCTGGTTTCTAACAAAGTCAGTTGTAATGCAGGTTTATAATAAGGTCCGTTGTAATGCAATTTTGTAATGAGGGCCGTTGTAATGGTGGTTTGTATTAAGGTCCGTTGTAATGCAAGTTTGTGATGAAGGCCGTTGTAATGCTGGTTTGTATTAAGGTCCGTTGTAATGCAATTTTGTAATGAGGGCCGTTGTAATGGTGGTTTGTAATAAGGTCCGTTGTAATGCAAGTTTGTAATGAGGGCCGTTGTAATGCAAGTTTGTAATGAGGTCCGTTGTAATGCTGGTTTGTAACAAGTTCCGTTGTAATGCTGGTTTGTAATGAGGTCCGTTGTAATGCTGGTTTGTAATACGGTCCTTTGTAATACCGGTTTGTAATAAGGTCCGTTGTAATGCTGGTTTGTAATGAGGGCTGTTGTAATGCTGGTTTGTAGTACAGTCCGTTGTAATGCTGCTTTCTAACAAGGTCCGTTGCAATGCAAGTTTCTAATGAGGTGCGTTGTAATGCAAGTTTGTAAAGAGGGCCCTTGTAATGCTGGTTTGTAACAAGGTCCGTTGTAATGCAATTTTCTAATTAGGTCCGTTTGAATGCGGGTTTGTCATCAGGTCCGTTGGTTTGTAGTACGGTCCGTTGTAATGCGGGTGTGTAATGAGGTGCGTTGTACTGCAAGTTTGTAAAGAGGGCCGTTGTAATGCTTTTTTGTAACAAAGTCCGTTGTAATACGGGTTTTTTAATGAGGTCCATTTTAATGCTCGTTTGTATTGAGCTTCGTTGTAATGCTGGTTTGAAATAAGGACTCTTATAATGCGGGTTTGTAACAAGGTCCGTTGTAATACGAATTTCTAATGAGGTCCGCTGCAAAAATGGTTTTTAACAAAGTCAGTTGTAATGCAGGTTTGTAATAAGGTCCGTTGTAATGCAAGTTTGTAATCAGCGCCGTTGTAATGGTGGTTTGTAATAAGGTCCGTTGTAATCCTGGTTTGTAACAAAGTCAGTTGTAATGCAGGTTTGTAATAAGGTCCGTTGTAATGCAAGTTTGTAATGAGGGTCCGTTGTAATGGTGGTTTGTAATGAGGTCCGTTGTAATGCTGGTTTGTAATAAGGTCCGTTGTAATGCGGGTTGGTAATGAGGTCCGTTGTAATACCGGTTTGTAATAAGGTCCGTTGTAATGCTGGTTTCTAACAAGTTCCGTTTTAATGCAAGTTTCTAATGAGGTGCGTTGTTATGCAAGTTTGTAAAGAGGGCCCTTGTAATGCTGATTTGTAACAAGGTCCGTTGTAATGCAATTTTCTAATTAGGTCCGTTTGAATGCGGGTTTGTCATCAGGTCCGTTGGTTTGTAGTACGGTCCGTTGTAATGCTGTTTTCTAACAAGGTCCGTTGTAATGCGGGTTTGTAATGAGGTGCGTTGTAATGCAAGTTTTTAAAGAGGGCCGTTGTAATGCTGATTTGTAAGAAGGTCCGTTTTAATGCAGGTTTGTAATGAAGGCCGTTGTAATGCTGGTTTGTAATGAGGGCCGTTTTAATGCTGGTTTGTAGTACGGTCCATTGTAATGCTGTTTTCTAACAAGGTCCGTTGTAATGCGGGTTTGTAATGAGGTGCATTGTAATGTAAGTTTGTAATGAGAGCCGTTGTAATGCTGGTTTGTAACAAGGTCCGTTGTAGTGTGGGTTTGTAATGAGGTACGTTGTAATGCTGGTTTGTAACAAAGTCAGTTGTAATGCGGATTTGTAATAAGGTCTGTTGTAATGCAAGTTTGTAATGAAGGCCGTTGTAGTGCTGGTTTGTATTAAGGTCCGTGGTAATGCTGGTTTGTAAAAAAGTCGGTAATGAGGTTTGTTGTAATGCTGGTTTGTGATAAGGTCTTTATAATGCAGGTTTCTAATGAGGTCCGTTTTAATGCTGGTTTGTAACAAGGTCCCTTGTATTGCAAGTTTGTAATAAGGGACGCTGTAATGCTGGTTTGTAATGAGGTGCGTTGTAATTCTGGTTTGTAACGAGGTCCGTTGTAAAGCGGGTTTGTAATGAGGTCCGTTGTAAAGCTGGTTTCTAATGAGGTCCTTTGTAATGCTGGTTTGTAATGAAGTCCGTTGTAATGTTAATTTGTAATAAGGTCTGTTTTAATGTTGATCTGTAATGAGGGCTGTTTTAATACGGGTTTGTAATAAAGTCCGTGGTAATGCTGGTTTGTAATACGCTCCTCTGTAATGCTGGTTTGTAATAATGTGCGTTGTAATGCAAGTTTGTAATGAGGTCCATTGTAATGTGGGTTTCTATAACGGTCCTTTCTAATCCTGGTTTGTAATAACGTCCAGTTTAACGCTGGTTTGTAAAAATGTCCGTTGTAATGCGTGTTTGTAATGAGGTCCGTTGTAATGCTGGTTTGTAATAAGGTCTGTTGTAATGCGCGTTGATAATGAGGTCCGTTGTAATGCTGCTTTGTAATGAGAGTTGTTGTAATGCTGGTTTGTAATACGGTCCTTTGTAATACCGGTTTGTAATAAGGTCCGTTGTAATGCTGGTTTGTAGTACGGTCCGTTGTAATGCTGCTTTCTAACAAGGTCCGTTGTAATGCAAGTTTCTAATAAGGTGCGTTGTAATGCAAGTTTGTAAAGTAGGCCGTTGTAATGCTGGTTTGTAACAAGGTCCGTTGTAATGCAATTTTCTAATTAGGTCCGTTTAAATGCAGTTTTGTCATTAGGTATGTTGTAATGCTGGTTTGTAGTACGGTCCGTTGTAATGCTGCTTTCTAACAAGGTCCGTTGTAATGCGGGTTTGGAATGAGGGCCGTTGCAATTGTAATGCTCGTTTGTAACAAGGTCCGTTGTAATGCGGGTTTGTAATGAGGTGCGTTGTAATGCAAGTATGCAAACAGGGCCTTTGTAATGCTGGTTTGTAAGAAGGTCCGTTGTAATGCGGGTTTGTAATCAGGTCCGTTGTAATGCAATTTTGTAATCAGGTCCCTTGTAATGCTGGTTTGTACTACGGGCCATTGTAATGCTGTTTTCTAACAAGGTCCGTTGTAATGCGGGTTTGTAATGAGGTGCATTGTAATGCAAGTTTGTAACGAGAGCCGTTGTAATGCTGGTTTGTAACAAGGTCTGTTGTAGTGCGGGTTTGTAATTAGGTATTTTGTAATGCTGGTTTGTAACAAAGTCAGTTGTAATGCAGGTTTGTAATAAGGTCCCTAGTAATGCTGGTTTGTAATACGGTCCTTTGTAACACTGGTTTGTAATAAGGTGCGTTGTAATCCTCGTTTCTAATAAGATCCGTTGTAATGCTGCTTTCTAACAAGGTCCGTTGTAATGCGTGTTTGTAATGAGGTGCGTTGTAATGCAACTTTGTAAAGAGGGCTGTTGCAATGCTGCTTTCTAATGAGAGTTGTTGTAATGCTGGTTTGTAATACGGTCCTTTGTAATACTGGTTGGTAATAAGGTCCCTAGTAATGCTGGTTTGTAATGAGGGCCGTTGTAATCCTGGTTTGTAATGAGGGCCGTTGTAATGCTGCTTTCTAACAAGGTCCGTTGTAATGCTGCGTTCTAACAATTTCCGTTGTAATGCGAGTTTGTAATGAGGTGCGTTGTAATGCAAGTTTGTAAAAAGGGCCGTTGTAATGCTGGTTTGTAATAAGGTCCGTTGTAATGCTGGCTTGTAATGAGGGCCGTTGTAATGCTGGTTTGTGGTACTGTCCGTTGTAATGCTGCTATCTAACAAGGTCCGTTGTAATGCAACTTTCTAATGAGGTGCGTTGTAATGCAAGTTTGTAAAGTAGGCCGTTGTAATGCTGGTTTGTAACAAGGTCCGTTGTAATGCAATTTTCTAATTAGGTCCGTTGTAATGCTGGTTTGTAGTACGGTCCCTTGTTATCCTGGCTTGTAATAAGGTTCGTTGCAATGTAGGTTTGTAATAAGGCTCTTTGTAATGCTGGTTTGTAATGAGGTTTGTTGTAATGCTGGTTTGTGATAAGGTGCGTTGTAATGCAGGTTTGTAATGAGGTCCATTGTAATGTGGGTTTCTAAAACGGTCCTTTCTAATCCTGGTTTGTAATAACATCCAGTTTAACGCTGGTTTGTAAAAAAGTCCGTTGCAATGCGGGTTTGTAATGAGGTGCGTTGTAATGCTGGTTTGTTATGAGGTCCCTTGTAATGCTGGTTTGTAATAAGGTCCGTTGTAATGCAAGTTTGTAATGAGGGCCGTTGTAATGGTGGTTTGTAATAAAGTCCCTTGTAATGCTGGTTTGTAACAAGTTTCGTTGTAATGCGGGTTTGTAATAAGGTCCGTTGTAATGCAAGTTTGTAATGAGGGCCGTTGTAATGGTGGTTTGTAATAAAGTCCCTTGTAATGCTGGTTTGTCACAAAGTCAGTTGTAATGCAGGTTTGTAATAAGGTCCGTTGTAATGCTGGTTTGTAATATGGTCCGTTGTAATGCGTGTTTGTAATGAGGTGCGTTGCAATGCAAGTTTGTAAAGAGGGCTGTTGCAATGCTGCTTTCTAATGAGAGTTGTTGTAATGCTGGTTTGTAATACGGTCTTTTGTAATACTGGTTGGTAATAAGGTCCGTAGTAATGCTGGTTTGTAATGAGGGCCGTTGTAATGCTGCTTTCTAACAAGGTCCGTTGTAATGCTGCGTTCTAACAAGGTCCGTTGTAATGCGAGTTTGTAATGAGGTGCGTTGTAATGCACGTTTGTAAAGAGGGCCGTTGTAATGCTGGTTTGTAATGAGGTCCGTTGTAATGCTGGTTTGTCATGAAGTCCGATGTAATGCAGGTTTGTAATGAAATCCGTATTAATGCTGGTTTGTAATAAGGTGCGTTGTAACACGGGTTGGTAAGGAGGTCCGTTGTAATCCTGCTTTGTAATAAGATTCGTTGTAATGCTGGTTTGTAATACGGTCCTCTGTAATACTGGTTTGTAATAAGGTGCGTTGTAATGCAAGTTTGTAAAGAGGGCATTTGTAATGCTGGTTTGTAATGAGGTCCGTTCTAATGCTGGTTTGTAAAGAAGTTCGTTGTAATGCAGGTTTGTAATGAAATCCGTTGTAATGCTGGTTTGTAATAAGGTCCGTTGTAATGCGGGTTGGTAATGAGGTCCGTTGTAATCCTGCTTTGTAATAAGATTCGTTGTAATGCTGGTTTGTAATACGGTCCTCTGTAATACTGGTTTGTAATAATGCGCGTTGTAATGAGGTTTGTAATGAGGTCCTTTGTAATGTGGGTTTCTAAAACGGTCCTTACTTATCCTGGTTTATAATAACGTCCAGATTAACGCTGGTTTGAAAAAATGCCCGTTGTAATGCGGGTTTGTAATGAGGTCTGTTGTAAAGCTGCTTTCTAATGAAGTCCGTTGTAATGCTGGCTTGTAACAAGGTCAGTTGTAATGCGGGTTTGTAATAAGGTCCGTTGTAATGCTGGTTTGTATTAAGGTCCCTTGTAATGCTGGTTTAAAACACGGTCCGTTGTAATGCTGGTTTGTAACAAGTTCCGTTGTAATGCAATTTTGTAATCAGGTCCTTTTTAATGCGGGTTTGTCATTAGGTCCGTTGTAATGCTGGTTTGTAATGAGGTCCATTCTTATGCTGCTTTCTAACAAGGCCGTTGTAATGCGGGTTTGTAATGAGGTGCGTAGTAATGCAAGTTTGTAATGATGGCCGTTGTAATGCTTTTTTGTAACAAACTCCGTTGTAATACGGGTTTGTAATGTGGTCCGTTGTAAAGCTGGTTTCTAACAAAGTCAGTTGTAATGCAGGTTTATAATAAGGTCCGTTGTAATGCAATTTTGTAATGAGGGCCGTTGTAATGGTGGTTTGTATTAAGGTCCGTTGTAATGCAAGTTTGTGATGAAGGCCGTTGTAATGCTGGTTTGTATTAAGGTCCGTTGTAATGCCATTTTGTAATGAGGGCCGTTGTAATGGTGGTTTGTAATAAGGTCCGTTGTAATGCAAGTTTGTAATGAGGGCCGTTGTAATGCAAGTTTGTAATGAGGTCCGTTGTAATGCTGGTTTGTAACAAGTTCCGTTGTAATGCTGGTTTGTAATGAGGTCCGTTGTAATGCTGGTTTGTAATACGGTCCTTTGTAATACCGGTTTGTAATAAGGTCCGTTGTAATGCTGGTTTGTAATGAGGGCTGTTGTAATGCTGGTTTGTAGTACAGTCCGTTGTAATGCTGCTTTCTAACAAGGTCCGTTGCAATGCAAGTTTCTAATGAGGTGCGTTGTAATGCAAGTTTGTAAAGAGGGCCCTTGTAATGCTGGTTTGTAACAAGGTCCGTTGTAATGCAATTTTCTAATTAGGTCCGTTTGAATGCGGGTTTGTCATCAGGTCCGTTGGTTTGTAGTACGGTCCGTTGTAATGCGGGTGTGTAATGAGGTGCGTTGTACTGCAAGTTTGTAAAGAGGGCCGTTGTAATGCTTTTTTGTAACAAAGTCCGTTGTAATACGGGTTTTTTAATGAGGTCCATTTTAATGCTCGTTTGTATTGAGCTTCGTTGTAATGCTGGTTTGAAATAAGGACTCTTATAATGCGGGTTTGTAACAAGGTCCGTTGTAATACGAATTTCTAATGAGGTCCGCTGCAAAAATGGTTTTTAACAAAGTCAGTTGTAATGCAGGTTTGTAATAAGGTCCGTTGTAATGCAAGTTTGTAATCAGCGCCGTTGTAATGGTGGTTTGTAATAAGGTCCGTTGTAATCCTGGTTTGTAACAAAGTCAGTTGTAATGCAGGTTTGTAATAAGGTCCGTTGTAATGCAAGTTTGTAATGAGGGTCCGTTGTAATGGTGGTTTGTAATGAGGTCCGTTGTAATGCTGGTTTGTAATAAGGTCCGTTGTAATGCGGGTTGGTAATGAGGTCCGTTGTAATACCGGTTTGTAATAAGGTCCGTTGTAATGCTGGTTTCTAACAAGTTCCGTTTTAATGCAAGTTTCTAATGAGGTGCGTTGTTATGCAAGTTTGTAAAGAGGGCCCTTGTAATGCTGATTTGTAACAAGGTCCGTTGTAATGCAATTTTCTAATTAGGTCCGTTTGAATGCGGGTTTGTCATCAGGTCCGTTGGTTTGTAGTACGGTCCGTTGTAATGCTGTTTTCTAACAAGGTCCGTTGTAATGCGGGTTTGTAATGAGGTGCGTTGTAATGCAAGTTTTTAAAGAGGGCCGTTGTAATGCTGATTTGTAAGAAGGTCCGTTTTAATGCAGGTTTGTAATGAAGGCCGTTGTAATGCTGGTTTGTAATGAGGGCCGTTTTAATGCTGGTTTGTAGTACGGTCCATTGTAATGCTGTTTTCTAACAAGGTCCGTTGTAATGCGGGTTTGTAATGAGGTGCATTGTAATGTAAGTTTGTAATGAGAGCCGTTGTAATGCTGGTTTGTAACAAGGTCCGTTGTAGTGCGGGTTTGTAATGAGGTACGTTGTAATGCTGGTTTGTAACAAAGTCAGTTGTAATGCGGATTTGTAATAAGGTCTGTTGTAATGCAAGTTTGTAATGAAGGCCGTTGTAGTGCTGGTTTGTATTAAGGTCCGTGGTAATGCTGGTTTGTAAAAAAGTCGGTAATGAGGTTTGTTGTAATGCTGGTTTGTGATAAGGTCTTTATAATGCAGGTTTCTAATGAGGTGCGTTGTAATTCTGGTTTGTAACGAGGTCCGTTGTAAAGCGGGTTTGTAATGAGGTCCGTTGTAAAGCTGGTTTCTAATGAGGTCCTTTGTAATGCTGGTTTGTAATGAAGTCCGTTGTAATGTTAATTTGTAATAAGGTCTGTTTTAATGTTGATCTGTAATGAGGGCTGTTTTAATACGGGTTTGTAATAAAGTCCGTGGTAATGCTGGTTTGTAATACGCTCCTCTGTAATGCTGGTTTGTAATAATGTGCGTTGTAATGCAAGTTTGTAATGAGGTCCATTGTAATGTGGGTTTCTAAAACGGTCCTTTCTAATCCTGGTTTGTAATAACGTCCAGTTTAACGCTGGTTTGTAAAAATGTCCGTTGTAATGCGTGTTTGTAATGAGGTCCGTTGTAATGCTGGTTTGTAATAAGGTCTGTTGTAATGCGCGTTGATAATGAGGTCCGTTGTAATGCTGCTTTGTAATGAGAGTTGTTGTAATGCTGGTTTGTAATACGGTCCTTTGTAATACCGGTTTGTAATAAGGTCCGTTGTAATGCTGGTTTGTAGTACGGTCCGTTGTAATGCTGCTTTCTAACAAGGTCCGTTGTAATGCAAGTTTCTAATAAGGTGCGTTGTAATGCAAGTTTGTAAAGTAGGCCGTTGTAATGCTGGTTTGTAACAAGGTCCGTTGTAATGCAATTTTCTAATTAGGTCCGTTTAAATGCAGTTTTGTCATTAGGTATGTTGTAATGCTGGTTTGTAGTACGGTCCGTTGTAATGCTGCTTTCTAACAAGGTCCGTTGTAATGCGGGTTTGGAATGAGGGCCGTTGCAATTGTAATGCTGGTTTGTAACAAGGTCCGTTGTAATGCGGGTTTGTAATGAGGTGCGTTGTAATGCAAGTATGCAAACAGGGCCTTTGTAATGCTGGTTTGTAAGAAGGTCCGTTGTAATGCGGGTTTGTAATCAGGTCCGTTGTAATGCAATTTTGTAATCAGGTCCCTTGTAATGCTGGTTTGTACTACGGGCCATTGTAATGCTGTTTTCTAACAAGGTCCGTTGTAATGCGGGTTTGTAATGAGGTGCATTGTAATGCAAGTTTGTAACGAGAGCCGTTGTAATGCTGGTTTGTAACAAGGTCTGTTGTAGTGCGGGTTTGTAATTAGGTATTTTGTAATGCTGGTTTGTAACAAAGTCAGTTGTAATGCAGGTTTGTAATAAGGTCCCTAGTAATGCTGGTTTGTAATACGGTCCTTTGTAACACTGGTTTGTAATAAGGTGCGTTGTAATCCTCGTTTCTAATAAGATCCGTTGTAATGCTGCTTTCTAACAAGGTCCGTTGTAATGCGTGTTTGTAATGAGGTGCGTTGTAATGCAACTTTGTAAAGAGGGCTGTTGCAATGCTGCTTTCTAATGAGAGTTGTTGTAATGCTGGTTTGTAATACGGTCCTTTGTAATACTGGTTGGTAATAAGGTCCCTAGTAATGCTGGTTTGTAATGAGGGCCGTTGTAATCCTGGTTTGTAATGAGGGCCGTTGTAATGCTGCTTTCTAACAAGGTCCGTTGTAATGCTGCGTTCTAACAATTTCCGTTGTAATGCGAGTTTGCAATGAGGTGCGTTGTAATGCAAGTTTGTAAAAAGGGCCGTTGTAATGCTGGTTTGTAATAAGGTCCGTTGTAATGCTGGCTTGTAATGAGGGCCGTTGTAATGCTGGTTTGTGGTACTGTCCGTTGTAATGCTGCTATCTAACAAGGTCCGTTGTAATGCAACTTTCTAATGAGGTGCGTTGTAATGCAAGTTTGTAAAGTAGGCCGTTGTAATGCTGGTTTGTAACAAGGTCCGTTGTAATGCAATTTTCTAATTAGGTCCGTTGTAATGCTGGTTTGTAGTACGGTCCCTTGTTATCCTGGCTTGTAATAAGGTTCGTTGCAATGTAGGTTTGTAATAAGGCTCTTTGTAATGCTGGTTTGTAATGAGGTTTGTTGTAATGCTGGTTTGTGATAAGGTGCGTTGTAATGCAGGTTTGTAATGAGGTCCATTGTAATGTGGGTTTCTAAAACGGTCCTTTCTAATCCTGGTTTGTAATAACATCCAGTTTAACGCTGGTTTGTAAAAAAGTCCGTTGCAATGCGGGTTTGTAATGAGGTGCGTTGTAATGCTGGTTTGTTATGAGGTCCCTTGTAATGCTGGTTTGTAATAAGGTCCGTTGTAATGCAAGTTTGTAATGAGGGCCGTTGTAATGGTGGTTTGTAATAAAGTCCCTTGTAATGCTGGTTTGTAACAAGTTTCGTTGTAATGCGGGTTTGTAATAAGGTCCGTTGTAATGCAAGTTTGTAATGAGGGCCGTTGTAATGGTGGTTTGTAATAAAGTCCCTTGTAATGCTGGTTTGTCACAAAGTCAGTTGTAATGCAGGTTTGTAATAAGGTCCGTTGTAATGCTGGTTTGTAATATGGTCCGTTGTAATGCGTGTTTGTAATGAGGTGCGTTGCAATGCAAGTTTGTAAAGAGGGCTGTTGCAATGCTGCTTTCTAATGAGAGTTGTTGTAATGCTGGTTTGTAATACGGTCTTTTGTAATACTGGTTGGTAATAAGGTCCGTAGTAATGCTGGTTTGTAATGAGGGCCGTTGTAATGCTGCTTTCTAACAAGGTCCGTTGTAATGCTGCGTTCTAACAAGGTCCGTTGTAATGCACGTTTGTAAAG
Source organism: Galaxea fascicularis (assembly GCA_948470475.1). Lineage (NCBI taxonomy): Eukaryota > Metazoa > Cnidaria > Anthozoa > Scleractinia > Euphylliidae > Galaxea > Galaxea fascicularis. The sequence continues at coordinate 22,494,364 of OX419342.1, read as the reverse complement.
AGGGCCGTTGTAATGCTGGTTTGTAATGAGGTCCGTTGTAATGCTGGTTTGTAATGAAGTCCGATGTAATGCAGGTTTGCAATGAAATCCGTATTAATGCTGGTTTGTAATAAGGTGCGTTGTAACACGGGTTGGTAAGGAGGTCCGTTGTAATCCTGCTTTGTAATAAGATTCGTTGTAATGCTGGTTTGTAATACGGTCCTCTGTAATACTGGTTTGTAATAAGGTGCGTTGTAATGCAAGTTTGTAAAGAGGGCATTTGTAATGCTGGTTTGTAATGAGGTCCGTTCTAATGCTGGTTTGTAAAGAAGTTCGTTGTAATGCAGGTTTGTAATGAAATCCGTTGTAATGCTGGTTTGTAATAAGGTCCGTTGTAATGCGGGTTGGTAATGAGGTCCGTTGTAATCCTGCTTTGTAATAAGATTCGTTGTAATGCTGGTTTGTAATACGGTCCTCTGTAATACTGGTTTGTAATAATGCGCGTTGTAATGAGGTTTGTAATGAGGTCCTTTGTAATGTGGGTTTCTAAAACGGTCCTTACTTATCCTGGTTTATAATAACGTCCAGATTAACGCTGGTTTGAAAAAATGCCCGTTGTAATGCGGGTTTGTAATGAGGTCTGTTGTAAAGCTGCTTTCTAATGAAGTCCGTTGTAATGCTGGCTTGTAACAAGGTCAGTTGTAATGCGGGTTTGTAATAAGGTCCGTTGTAATGCTGGTTTGTATTAAGGTCCCTTGTAATGCTGGTTTAAAACACGGTCCGTTGTAATGCTGGTTTGTAACAAGTTCCGTTGTAATGCAATTTTGTAATCAGGTCCTTTTTAATGCGGGTTTGTCATTAGGTCCGTTGTAATGCTGGTTTGTAATGAGGTCCATTCTTATGCTGCTTTCTAACAAGGCCGTTGTAATGCGGGTTTGTAATGAGGTGCGTAGTAATGCAAGTTTGTAATGATGGCCGTTGTAATGCTTTTTTGTAACAAACTCCGTTGTAATACGGGTTTGTAATGTGGTCCGTTGTAAAGCTGGTTTCTAACAAAGTCAGTTGTAATGCAGGTTTATAATAAGGTCCGTTGTAATGCAATTTTGTAATGAGGGCCGTTGTAATGGTGGTTTGTATTAAGGTCCGTTGTAATGCAAGTTTGTGATGAAGGCCGTTGTAATGCTGGTTTGTATTAAGGTCCGTTGTAATGCAATTTTGTAATGAGGGCCGTTGTAATGGTGGTTTGTAATAAGGTCCGTTGTAATGCAAGTTTGTAATGAGGGCCGTTGTAATGCAAGTTTGTAATGAGGTCCGTTGTAATGCTGGTTTGTAACAAGTTCCGTTGTAATGCTGGTTTGTAATGAGGTCCGTTGTAATGCTGGTTTGTAATACGGTCCTTTGTAAAACCGGTTTGTAATAAGTTCCGTTGTAATGCTGGTTTGTAATGAGGTCCGTTGTAATGCTGGTTTGTAATACGGTCCTTTGTAATACCGGTTTGTAATAAGGTCCGTTGTAATGCTGGTTTGTAATGAGGGCTGTTGTAATGCTGCTTTCTAACAAGGTCCGTTGCAATGCAAGTTTCTAATGAGGTGCGTTGTAATGCAAGTTTGTAAAGAGGGCCCTTGTAATGCTGGTTTGTAACAAGGTCCGTTGTAATGCAATTTTCTAATTAGGTCCGTTTGAATGCGGGTTTGTCATCAGGTCCGTTGGTTTGTAGTACGGTCCGTTGTAATGCGGGTGTGTAATGAGGTGCGTTGTACTGCAAGTTTGTAAAGAGGGCCGTTGTAATGCTTTTTTGTAACAAAGTCCGTTGTAATACGGGTTTTTTAATGAGGTCCATTTTAATGCTCGTTTGTATTGAGCTTCGTTGTAATGCTGGTTTGAAAGAAGGACTCTTATAATGCGGGTTTGTAACAAGGTCCGTTGTAATACGAATTTCTAATGAGGTCCGCTGCAAAAATGGTTTTTCACAAAGTCAGTTGTAATGCAGGTTTGTAATAAGGTCCGTTGTAATGCAAGTTTGTAATCAGCGCCGTTGTAATGGTGGTTTGTAATAAGGTCCGTTGTAATCCTGGTTTGTAACAAAGTCAGTTGTAATGCAGGTTTGTAATAAGGTCCGTTGTAATGCAAGTTTGTAATGAGGGTCCGTTGTAATGGTGGTTTGTAATGAGGTCCGTTGTAATGCTGGTTTGTAATAAGGTCCGTTGTAATGCGGGTTGGTAATGAGGTCCGTTGTAATACCGGTTTGTAATAAGGTCCGTTGTAATGCTGGTTTCTAACAAGTTCCGTTTTAATGCAAGTTTGTAAAGAGGGCCCTTGTAATGCTGATTTGTAACAAGGTCCGTTGTAATGCAATTTTCTAATTAGGTCCGTTTGAATGCGGGTTTGTCATCAGGTCCGTTGGTTTGTAGTACGGTCCGTTGTAATGCTGTTTTCTAACAAGGTCCGTTGTAATGCGGGTTTGTAATGAGGTGCGTTGTAATGCAAGTTTTTAAAGAGGGCCGTTGTAATGCTGATTTGTAAGAAGGTCCGTTTTAATGCAGGTTTGTAATGAAGGCCGTTGTAATGCTGGTTTGTAATGAGGGCCGTTTTAATGCTGGTTTGTAGTACGGTCCATTGTAATGCTGTTTTCTAACAAGGTCCGTTGTAATGCGGGTTTGTAATGAGGTGCATTGTAATGTAAGTTTGTAATGAGAGCCGTTGTAATGCTGGTTTGTAACAAGGTCCGTTGTAGTGCGGGTTTGTAATGAGGTACGTTGTAATGCTGGTTTGTAACAAAGTCAGTTGTAATGCGGATTTGTAATAAGGTCTGTTGTAATGCAAGTTTGTAATGAAGGCCGTTGTAGTGCTGGTTTGTATTAAGGTCCGTGGTAATGCTGGTTTGTAAAAAAGTCGGTAATGAGGTTTGTTGTAATGCTGGTTTGTGATAAGGTCTTTATAATGCAGGTTTCTAATGAGGTCCGTTTTAATGCTGGTTTGTAACAAGGTCCCTTGTATTGCAAGTTTGTAATAAGGGACGCTGTAATGCTGGTTTGTAATGAGGTGCGTTGTAATTCTGGTTTGTAACGAGGTCCGTTGTAAAGCGGGTTTGTAATGAGGTCCGTTGTAAAGCTGGTTTCTAATGAGGTCCTTTGTAATGCTGGTTTGTAATGAAGTCCGTTGTAATGTTAATTTGTAATAAGGTCTGTTTTAATGTTGATCTGTAATGAGGGCTGTTTTAATACGGGTTTGTAATAAAGTCCGTGGTAATGCTGGTTTGTAATACGCTCCTCTGTAATGCTGGTTTGTAATAATGTGCGTTGTAATGCAAGTTTGTAATGAGGTCCATTGTAATGTGGGTTTCTAAAACGGTCCTTTCTAATCCTGGTTTGTAATAACGTCCAGTTTAACGCTGGTTTGTAAAAATGTCCGTTGTAATGCGTGTTTGTAATGAGGTCCGTTGTAATGCTGGTTTGTAATAAGGTCTGTTGTAATGCGCGTTGATAATGAGGTCCGTTGTAATGCTGCTTTGTAATGAGAGTTGTTGTAATGCTGGTTTGTAATACGGTCCTTTGTAATACCGGTTTGTAATAAGGTCCGTTGTAATGCTGGTTTGTAGTACGGTCCGTTGTAATGCTGCTTTCTAACAAGGTCCGTTGTAATGCAAGTTTCTAATAAGGTGCGTTGTAATGCAAGTTTGTAAAGTAGGCCGTTGTAATGCTGGTTTGTAACAAGGTCCGTTGTAATGCAATTTTCTAATTAGGTCCGTTTAAATGCAGTTTTGTCATTAGGTATGTTGTAATGCTTGTTTGTAGTACGGTCCGTTGTAATGCTGCTTTCTAACAAGGTCCGTTGTAATGCGGGTTTGGAATGAGGGCCGTTGCAATTGTAATGCTCGTTTGTAACAAGGTCCGTTGTAATGCGGGTTTGTAATGAGGTGCGTTGTAATGCAAGTATGCAAACAGGGCCTTTGTAATGCTGGTTTGTAAGAAGGTCCGTTGTAATGCAATTTTGTAATCAGGTCCCTTGTAATGCTGGTTTGTACTACGGGCCATTGTAATGCTGTTTTCTAACAAGGTCCGTTGTAATGCGGGTTTGTAATGAGGTGCATTGTAATGCAAGTTTGTAACGAGAGCCGTTGTAATGCTGGTTTGTAACAAGGTCTGTTGTAGTGCGGGTTTGTAATTAGGTATTTTGTAATGCTGGTTTGTAACAAAGTCAGTTGTAATGCAGGTTTGTAATAAGGTCCCTAGTAATGCTGGTTTGTAATACGGTCCTTTGTAACACTGGTTTGTAATAAGGTGCGTTGTAATCCTCGTTTCTAATAAGATCCGTTGTAATGCTGCTTTCTAACAAGGTCCGTTGTAATGCGTGTTTGTAATGAGGTGCGTTGTAATGCAACTTTGTAAAGAGGGCTGTTGCAATGCTGCTTTCTAATGAGAGTTGTTGTAATGCTGGTTTGTAATACGGTCCTTTGTAATACTGGTTGGTAATAAGGTCCCTAGTAATGCTGGTTTGTAATGAGGGCCGTTGTAATCCTGGTTTGTAATGAGGGCCGTTGTAATGCTGCTTTCTAACAAGGTCCGTTGTAATGCTGCGTTCTAACAATTTCCGTTGTAATGCGAGTTTGTAATGAGGTGCGTTGTAATGCAAGTTTGTAAAGTAGGCCGTTGTAATGCTGGTTTGTAACAAGGTCCGTTGTAATGCAATTTTCTAATTAGGTCCGTTGTAATGCTGGTTTGTAGTACGGTCCCTTGTTATCCTGGCTTGTAATAAGGTTCGTTGCAATGTAGGTTTGTAATAAGGCTCTTTGTAATGCTGGTTTGTAATGAGGTTTGTTGTAATGCTGGTTTGTGATAAGGTGCGTTGTAATGCAGGTTTGTAATGAGGTCCATTGTAATGTGGGTTTCTAAAACGGTCCTTTCTAATCCTGGTTTGTAATAACATCCAGTTTAACGCTGGTTTGTAAAAAAGTCCGTTGCAATGCGGGTTTGTAATGAGGTGCGTTGTAATGCTGGTTTGTTATGAGGTCCCTTGTAATGCTGGTTTGTAATAAGGTCCGTTGTAATGCAAGTTTGTAATGAGGGCCGTTGTAATGGTGGTTTGTAATAAAGTCCCTTGTAATGCTGGTTTGTAACAAGTTTCGTTGTAATGCGGGTTTGTAATAAGGTCCGTTGTAATGCAAGTTTGTAATGAGGGCCGTTGTAATGGTGGTTTGTAATAAAGTCCCTTGTAATGCTGGTTTGTCACAAAGTCAGTTGTAATGCAGGTTTGTAATAAGGTCCGTTGTAATGCTGGTTTGTAATATGGTCCGTTGTAATGCGTGTTTGTAATGAGGTGCGTTGCAATGCAAGTTTGTAAAGAGGGCTGTTGCAATGCTGCTTTCTAATGAGAGTTGTTGTAATGCTGGTTTGTAATACGGTCTTTTGTAATACTGGTTGGTAATAAGGTCCGTAGTAATGCTGGTTTGTAATGAGGGCCGTTGTAATGCTGCTTTCTAACAAGGTCCGTTGTAATGCGAGTTTGTAATGAGGTGCGTTGTAATGCACGTTTGTAAAGAGGGCCGTTGTAATGCTGGTTTGTAATGAGGTCCGTTGTAATGCTGGTTTGTAATGAAGTCCGATGTAATGCAGGTTTGTAATGAAATCCGTATTAATGCTGGTTTGTAATAAGGTGCGTTGTAACACGGGTTGGTAAGGAGGTCCGTTGTAATCCTGCTTTGTAATAAGATTCGTTGTAATGCTGGTTTGTAATACGGTCCTCTGTAATACTGGTTTGTAATAAGGTGCGTTGTAATGCAAGTTTGTAAAGAGGGCATTTGTAATGCTGGTTTGTAATGAGGTCCGTTCTAATGCTGGTTTGTAAAGAAGTTCGTTGTAATGCAGGTTTGTAATGAAATCCGTTGTAATGCTGGTTTGTAATAAGGTCCGTTGTAATGCGGGTTGGTAATGAGGTCCGTTGTAATCCTGCTTTGTAATAAGATTCGTTGTAATGCTGGTTTGTAATACGGTCCTCTGTAATACTGGTTTGTAATAATGCGCGTTGTAATGAGGTTTGTAATGAGGTCCTTTGTAATGTGGGTTTCTAAAACGGTCCTTACTTATCCTGGTTTATAATAACGTCCAGATTAACGCTGGTTTGAAAAAATGCCCGTTGGAATGCGGGTTTGTAATGAGGTCTGTTGTAAAGCTGCTTTCTAATGAAGTCCGTTGTAATGCTGGCTTGTAACAAGGTCAGTTGTAATGCGGGTTTGTAATAAGGTCCCTTGTAATGCAAGTTTGTGATGAAGGCCGTTGTAATGCTGGTTTAAAACACGGTCCGTTGTTATGCGGGTTTGTAATAAGGTCCGTTGTAATGCAATTTTGTAATCAGGTCCTTTTTAATGCGGGTTTGTCATTAGGTCCGTTGTAATGCTGGTTTGTAATGAGGTCCATTCTTATGCTGCTTTCTAACAAGGCCGTTGTAATGCGGGTTTGTAATGAGGTGCGTAGTAATGCAAGTTTGTAATGATGGCCGTTGTAATGCTTTTTTGTAACAAACTCCGTTGTAATACGGGTTTGTAATGTGGTCCGTTGTAAAGCTGGTTTCTAACAAAGTCAGTTGTAATGCAGGTTTATAATAAGGTCCGTTGTAATGCAATTTTGTAATGAGGGCCGTTGTAATGGTGGTTTGTATTAAGGTCCGTTGTAATGCAAGTTTGTGATGAAGGCCGTTGTAATGCTGGTTTGTATTAAGGTCCGTTGTAATGCCATTTTGTAATGAGGGCCGTTGTAATGGTGGTTTGTAATAAGGTCCGTTGTAATGCAAGTTTGTAATGAGGGCCGTTGTAATGCAAGTTTGTAATGAGGTCCGTTGTAATGCTGGTTTGTAACAAGTTCCGTTGTAATGCTGGTTTGTAATGAGGTCCGTTGTAATGCTGGTTTGTAATACGGTCCTTTGTAATACCGGTTTGTAATAAGGTCCGTTGTAATGCTGGTTTGTAATGAGGGCTGTTGTAATGCTGGTTTGTAGTACAGTCCGTTGTAATGCTGCTTTCTAACAAGGTCCGTTGCAATGCAAGTTTCTAATGAGGTGCGTTGTAATGCAAGTTTGTAAAGAGGGCCCTTGTAATGCTGGTTTGTAACAAGGTCCGTTGTAATGCAATTTTCTAATTAGGTCCGTTTGAATGCGGGTTTGTCATCAGGTCCGTTGGTTTGTAGTACGGTCCGTTGTAATGCGGGTGTGTAATGAGGTGCGTTGTACTGCAAGTTTGTAAAGAGGGCCGTTGTAATGCTTTTTTGTAACAAAGTCCGTTGTAATACGGGTTTTTTAATGAGGTCCATTTTAATGCTCGTTTGTATTGAGCTTCGTTGTAATGCTGGTTTGAAATAAGGACTCTTATAATGCGGGTTTGTAATAAGGTCCTTTGTAATACGGGTTTCTAATGAGGTCCGCTGCAAAAATGGTTTTTAACAAAGTCAGTTGTAATGCAGGTTTGTAATAAGGTCCGTTGTAATGCAAGTTTGTAATCAGCGCCGTTGTAATGGTGGTTTGTAATAAGGTCCGTTGTAACCCTGGTTTGTAACAAAGTCAGTTGTAATGCAGGTTTGTAATAAGGTCCGTTGTAATGCAAGTTTGTAATGAGGGTCCGTTGTAATGGTGGTTTGTAATGAGGTCCGTTGTAATGCTGGTTTGTAATAAGGTCCGTTGTAATGCGGGTTGGTAATGAGGTCCGTTGTAATACCGGTTTGTAATAAGGTCCGTTGTAATGCTGGTTTTTAACAAGTTCCGTTTTAATGCAAGTTTCTAATGAGGTGCATTGTTATGCAAGTTTGTAAAGAGGGCCCTTGTAATGCTGATTTGTAACAAGGTCCGTTGTAATGCAATTTTCTAATTAGGTCCGTTTGAATGCGGGTTTGTCATCAGGTCCGTTGGTTTGTAGTACGGTCCGTTGTAATGCTGTTTTCTAACAAGGTCCGTTGTAATGCGGGTTTGTAATGAGGTGCGTTGTAATGCAAGTTTTTAAAGAGGGCCGTTGTAATGCTGATTTGTAAGAAGGTCCGTTTTAATGCAGGTTTGTAATGAAGGCCGTTGTAATGCTGGTTTGTAATGAGGGCCGTTTTAATGCTGGTTTGTAGTACGGTCCATTGTAATGCTGTTTTCTAACAAGGTCCGTTGTAATGCGGGTTTGTAATGAGGTGCATTGTAATGTAAGTTTGTAATGAGAGCCGTTGTAATGCTGGTTTGTAACAAGATCCGTTGTAGTGCGGGTTTGTAATGAGGTACGTTGTAATGCTGGTTTGTAACAAAGTCAGTTGTAATGCGGATTTGTAATAAGGTCTGTTGTAATGCAAGTTTGTAATGAAGGCCGTTGTAGTGCTGGTTTGTATTAAGGTCCGTGGTAATGCTGGTTTGTAAAAAAGTCGGTAATGAGGTTTGTTGTAATGCTGGTTTGTGATAAGGTCTTTATAATGCAGGTTTCTAATGAGGTCCGTTTTAATGCTGGTTTGTAACAAGGTCCCTTGTATTGCAAGTTTGTAATAAGGGACGCTGTAATGCTGGTTTGTAATGAGGTGCGTTGTAATTCTGGTTTGTAACGAGGTCCGTTGTAAAGCGGGTTTGTAATGAGGTCCGTTGTAAAGCTGGTTTCTAATGAGGTCCTTTGTAATGCTGGTTTGTAATGAAGTCCGTTGTAATGTTAATTTGTAATAAGGTCTGTTTTAATGTTGATCTGTAATGAGGGCTGTTTTAATACGGGTTTGTAATAAAGTCCGTGGTAATGCTGGTTTGTAATACGCTCCTCTGTAATGCTGGTTTGTAATAATGTGCGTTGTAATGCAAGTTTGTAATGAGGTCCATTGTAATGTGGGTTTCTAAAACGGTCCTTTCTAATCCTGGTTTGTAATAACGTCCAGTTTAACGCTGGTTTGTAAAAATGTCCGTTGTAATGCGTGTTTGTAATGAGGTCCGTTGTAATGCTGGTTTGTAATAAGGTCTGTTGTAATGCGCGTTGATAATGAGGTCCATTGTAATGCTGCTTTGTAATGAGAGTTGTTGTAATGCTGGTTTGTAATACGGTCCTTTGTAATACCGGTTTGTAATAAGGTGCGTTGTAATGCTGGTTTGTAGTACGGTCCGTTGTAATGCTGCTTTCTAACAAGGTCCGTTGTAAAGCAAGTTTCTAATAAGGTGCGTTGTAATGCAAGTTTGTAAAGTAGGCCGTTGTAATGCTGGTTTGTAACAAGGTCCGTTGTAATGCAATTTTCTAATTAGGTCCGTTTAAATGCAGTTTTGTCATTAGGTATGTTGTAATGCTGGTTTGTAGTACGGTCCGTTGTAATGCTGCTTTCTAACAAGGTCCGTTGTAATGCGGGTTTGGAATGAGGGCCGTTGCAATTTTAATGCTGGTTTGTAACAAGGTCCGTTGCAATGCGGGTTTGTAATGAGGTGCGTTGTAATGCAAGTATGCAAACAGGGCCTTTGTAATGCTGGTTTGTAAGAAGGTCCGTTGTAATGCGGGTTTGTAATCAGGTCCGTTGTAATGCAATTTTGTAATCAGGTCCCTTGTAATGCTGGTTTGTACTACGGGCCATTGTAATGCTGTTTTCTAACAAGGTCCGTTGTAATGCGGGTTTGTAATGAGGTGCATTGTAATGCAAGTTTGTAACGAGAGCCGTTGTAATGCTGGTTTGTAACAAGGTCTGTTGTAGTGCGGGTTTGTAATTAGGTATTTTGTAATGCTGGTTTGTAACAAAGTCAGTTGTAATGCAGGTTTGTAATAAGGTCCCTAGTAATGCTGGTTTGTAATACGGTCCTTTGTAACACTGGTTTGTAATAAGGTGCGTTGTAATCCTCGTTTCTAATAAGATCCGTTGTAATGCTGCTTTCTAACAAGGTCCGTTGTAATGCGTGTTTGTAATGAGGTGCGTTGTAATGCAACTTTGTAAAGAGGGCTGTTGCAATGCTGCTTTCTAATGAGAGTTGTTGTAATGCTGGTTTGTAATACGGTCCTTTGTAATACTGGTTGGTAATAAGGTCCCTAGTAATGCTGGTTTGTAATGAGGGCCGTTGTAATCCTGGTTTGTAATGAGGGCCGTTGTAATGCTGCTTTCTAACAAGGTCCGTTGTAATGCTGCGTTCTAACAATTTCCGTTGTAATGCGAGTTTGTAATGAGGTGCGTTGTAATGCAAGTTTGTAAAAAGGGCCGTTGTAATGCTGCTTTCTAACAAGGTCCGTTGTAATGCTGCGTTCTAACAATTTCCGTTGTAATGCGAGTTTGTAATGAGGTGCGTTGTAATGCAAGTTTGTAAAAAGGGCCGTTGTAATGCTGGTTTGTAATAAGGTCCGTTGTAATGCTGGCTTGTAATGAGGGCCGTTGTAATGCTGGTTTGTGGTACTGTCCGTTGTAATGCTGCTATCTAACAAGGTCCGTTGTAATGCAACTTTCTAATGAGGTGCGTTGTAATGCAAGTTTGTAAAGTAGGCCGTTGTAATGCTGGTTTGTAACAAGGTCCGTTGTAATGCAATTTTCTAATTAGGTCCGTTGTAATGCTGGTTTGTAGTACGGTCCCTTGTTATCCTGGCTTGTAATAAGGTTCGTTGCAATGTAGGTTTGTAATAAGGCTCTTTGTAATGCTGGTTTGTAATGAGGTTTGTTGTAATGCTGGTTTGTGATAAGGTCTTTATAATGCAGGTTTCTAATGAGGTCCGTTTTAATGCTGGTTTGTAACAAGGTCCCTTGTATTGCAAGTTTGTAATAAGGGACGCTGTAATGCTGGTTTGTAATGAGGTGCGTTGTAATTCTGGTTTGTAACGAGGTCCGTTGTAAAGCGGGTTTGTAATGAGGTCCGTTGTAAAGCTGGTTTCTAATGAGGTCCTTTGTAATGCTGGTTTGTAATGAAGTCCGTTGTAATGTTGATTTGTAATAAGGTCTGTTTTAATGCTGATTTGTAATGAGGGCTGTTTTAATACGGGTTTGTAATAAAGTCCGTGGTAATGCTGGTTTGTAATACGCTCCTCTGTAATGCTGGTTTGTAATAATGTGCGTTGTAATGCAGGTTTGTTGTAAGGTGCGTTGTAATGCAGGTTTGTAATGAGGTCCATTGTAATGTGGGTTTCTAAAACGGTCCTTTCTAATCCTGGTTTGTAATAACATCCAGTTTAACGCTGGTTTGTAAAAAAGTCCGTTGCAATGCGGGTTTGTAATGAGGTGCGTTGTAATGCTGGTTTGTTATGAGGTCCCTTGTAATGCTGGTTTGTAATAAGGTCCGTTGTAATGCAAGTTTGTAATGAGGGCCGTTGTAATGGTGGTTTGTAATAAAGTCCCTTGTAATGCTGGTTTGTAACAAGTTTCGTTGTAATGCGGGTTTGTAATAAGGTCCGTTGTAATGCAAGTTTGTAATGAGGGCCGTTGTAATGGTGGTTTGTAATAAAGTCCCTTGTAATGCTGGTTTGTCACAAAGTCAGTTGTAATGCAGGTTTGTAATAAGGTCCGTTGTAATGCTGGTTTGTAATATGGTCCGTTGTAATGCGTGTTTGTAATGAGGTGCGTTGCAATGCAAGTTTGTAAAGAGGGCTGTTGCAATGCTGCTTTCTAATGAGAGTTGTTGTAATGCTGGTTTGTAATACGGTCTTTTGTAATACTGGTTGGTAATAAGGTCCGTAGTAATGCTGGTTTGTAATGAGGGCCGTTGTAATGCTGCTTTCTAACAAGGTCCGTTGTAATGCTGCGTTCTAACAAGGTCCGTTGTAATGCGAGTTTGTAATGAGGTGCGTTGTAATGCACGTTTGTAAAGAGGGCCGTTGTAATGCTGGTTTGTAATGAGGTCCGTTGTAATGCAGGTTTGTAATGAAATCCGTATTAATGCTGGTTTGTAATAAGGTGCGTTGTAACACGGGTTGGTAAGGAGGTCCGTTGTAATCCTGCTTTGTAATAAGATTCGTTGTAATACTGGTTTGTAATACGGTCCTCTGTAATACTGGTTTGTAATAATGCGCGTTGTAATGAGGTTTGTAATGAGGTCCTTTGTAATGTGGGTTTCTAAAACGGTCCTTACTTATCCTGGTTTATAATAACGTCCAGATTAACGCTGGTTTGAAAAAATGCCCGTTGTAATGCGGGTTTGTAATGAGGTCTGTTGTAAAGCTGCTTTCTAATGAAGTCCGTTGTAATGCTGGCTTGTAACAAGGTCAGTTGTAATGCGGGTTTGTAATAAGGTCCCTTGTAATGCAAGTTTGTGATGAAGGCCGTTGTAATGCTGGTTTAAAACACGGTCCGTTGTAATGCGGGTTTGTAATAAGGTCCGTTGTAATGCAATTTTGTAATCAGGTCCTTTTTAATGCGGGTTTGTCATTAGGTCCGTTGTAATGCTGGTTTGTAATGAGGTCCATTCTTATGCTGCTTTCTAACAAGGCCGTTGTAATGCGGGTTTGTAATGAGGTGCGTAGTAATGCAAGTTTGTAATGATGGCCGTTGTAATGCTTTTTTGTAACAAACTCCGTTGTAATACGGGTTTGTAATGTGGTCCGTTGTAAAGCTGGTTTCTAACAAAGTCAGTTGTAATGCAGGTTTATAATAAGGTCCGTTGTAATGCAATTTTGTAATGAGGGCCGTTGTAATGGTGGTTTGTATTAAGGTCCGTTGTAATGCAAGTTTGTGATGAAGGCCGTTGTAATGCTGGTTTGTATTAAGGTCCGTTGTAATGCCATTTTGTAATGAGGGCCGTTGTAATGGTGGTTTGTAATAAGGTCCGTTGTAATGCAAGTTTGTAATGAGGGCCGTTGTAATGCAAGTTTGTAATGAGGTCCGTTGTAATGCTGGTTTGTAACAAGTTCCGTTGTAATGCTGGTTTGTAATGAGGTCCGTTGTAATGCTGGTTTGTAATACGGTCCTTTGTAATACCGGTTTGTAATAAGGTCCGTTGTAATGCTGGTTTGTAATGAGGGCTGTTGTAATGCTGGTTTGTAGTACAGTCCGTTGTAATGCTGCCTTCTAACAAGGTCCGTTGCAATGCAAGTTTCTAATGAGGTGCGTTGTAATGCAAGTTTGTAAAGAGGGCCCTTGGAATGCTGGTTTGTAACAAGGTCCGTTGTAATGCAATTTTCTAATTAGGTCCGTTTGAATGCGGGTTTGTCATCAGGTCCGTTGGTTTGTAGTACGGTCCGTTGTAATGCGGGTGTGTAATGAGGTGCGTTGTACTGCAAGTTTGTAAACAGGGCCGTTGTAATGCTTTTTTGTAACAAAGTCCGTTGTAATACGGGTTTTTTAATGAGGTCCATTTTAATGCTCGTTTGTATTGAGCTTCGTTGTAATGCTGGTTTGAAATAAGGACTCTTATAATGCGGGTTTGTAATAAGGTCCGTTGTAATACGGGTTTCTAATGAGGTCCGCTGCAAAAATGGTTTTTAACAAAGTCAGTTGTAATGCAGGTTTGTAATAAGGTCCGTTGTAATGCAAGTTTGTAATCAGCGCCGTTGTAATGGTGGTTTGTAATAAGGCCCGTTGTAACCCTGGTTTGTAACAAAGTCAGTTGTAATGCAGGTTTGTAATAAGGTCCGTTGTAATGCAAGTTTGTAATGAGGGTCCGTTGTAATGGTGGTTTGTAATGAGGTCCGTTGTAATGCTGGTTTGTAATAAGGTCCGTTGTAATGCGGGTTGGTAATGAGGTCCGTTGTAATACCGGTTTGTAATAAGGTCCGTTGTAATGCTGGTTTCTAACAAGTTCCGTTTTAATGCAAGTTTCTAATGAGGTGCATTGTTATGCAAGTTTGTAAAGAGGGCCCTTGTAATGCTGATTTGTAACAAGGTCCGTTGTAATGCAATTTTCTAATTAGGTCCGTTTGAATGCGGGTTTGTCATCAGGTCCGTTGGTTTGTAGTACGGTCCGTTGTAATGCGGGTTTGTAATGAGGTGCGTTGTAATGCAAGTTTTTAAAGAGGGCCGTTGTAATGCTGATTTGTAAGAAGGTCCGTTTTAATGCAGGTTTGTAATGAAGGCCGTTGTAATGCTGGTTTGTAATGAGGGCCGTTTTAATGCTGGTTTGTAGTACGGTCCATTGTAATGCTGTTTTCTAACAAGGTCCGTTGTAATGCGGGTTTGTAATGAGGTGCATTGTAATGTAAGTTTGTAATGAGAGCCGTTGTAATGCTGGTTTGTAACAAGATCCGTTGTAGTGCGGGTTTGTAATGAGGTACGTTGTAATGCTGGTTTGTAACAAAGTCAGTTGTAATGCGGATTTGTAATAAGGTCTGTTGTAATGCAAGTTTGTAATGAAGGCCGTTGTAGTGCTGGTTTGTATTAAGGTCCGTGGTAATGCTGGTTTGTAAAAAAGTCGGTAATGAGGTTTGTTGTAATGCTGGTTTGTGATAAGGTCTTTATAATGCAGGTTTCTAATGAGGTCCGTTTTAATGCTGGTTTGTAACAAGGTCCCTTGTATTGCAAGTTTGTAATAAGGGACGCTGTAATGCTGGTTTGTAATGAGGTGCGTTGTAATTCTGGTTTGTAACGAGGTCCGTTGTAAAGCGGGTTTGTAATGAGGTCCGTTGTAAAGCTGGTTTCTAATGAGGTCCTTTGTAATGCTGGTTTGTAATGAAGTCCGTTGTAATGTTAATTTGTAATAAGGTCTGTTTTAATGTTGATCTGTAATGAGGGCTGTTTTAATACGGGTTTGTAATAAAGTCCGTGGTAATGCTGGTTTGTAATACGCTCCTCTGTAATGCTGGTTTGTAATAATGTGCGTTGTAATGCAAGTTTGTAATGAGGTCCATTGTAATGTGGGTTTCTAAAACGGTCCTTTCTAATCCTGGTTTGTAATAACGTCCAGTTTAACGCTGGTTTGTAAAAATGTCCGTTGTAATGCGTGTTTGTAATGAGGTCCGTTGTAATGCTGGTTTGTAATAAGGTCTGTTGTAATGCGCGTTGATAATGAGGTCCATTGTAATGCTGCTTTGTAATGAGAGTTGTTGTAATGCTGGTTTGTAATACGGTCCTTTGTAATACCGGTTTGTAATAAGGTGCGTTGTAATGCTGGTTTGTAGTACGGTCCGTTGTAATGCTGCTTTCTAACAAGGTCCGTTGTAAAGCAAGTTTCTAATAAGATGCGTTGTAATGCAAGTTTGTAAAGTAGGCCGTTGTAATGCTGGTTTGTAACAAGGTCCGTTGTAATGCAATTTTCTAATTAGGTCCGTTTAAATGCAGTTTTGTCATTAGGTATGTTGTAATGCTGGTTTGTAGTACGGTCCGTTGTAATGCTGCTTTCTAACAAGGTCCGTTGTAATGCGGGTTTCGAATGAGGGCCGTTGCAATTTTAATGCTGGTTTGTAACAAGGTCCGTTGCAATGCGGGTTTGTAATGAGGTGCGTTGTAATGCAAGTATGCAAACAGGGCCTTTGTAATGCTGGTTTGTAAGAAGGTCCGTTGTAATGCGGGTTTGTAATCAGGTCCGTTGTAATGCAATTTTGTAATCAGGTCCCTTGTAATGCTGGTTTGTACTACGGGCCATTGTAATGCTGTTTTCTAACAAGGTCCGTTGTAATGCGGGTTTGTAATGAGGTGCATTGTAATGCAAGTTTGTAACGAGAGCCGTTGTAATGCTGGTTTGTAACAAGGTCTGTTGTAGTGCGGGTTTGTAATTAGGTATTTTGTAATGCTGGTTTGTAACAAAGTCAGTTGTAATGCAGGTTTGTAATAAAGTCCCTAGTAATGCTGGTTTGTAATACGGTCCTTTGTAACACTGGTTTGTAATAAGGTGCGTTGTAATCCTCGTTTCTAATAAGATCCGTTGTAATGCTACTTTCTAACAAGGTCCGTTGTAATGCGTGTTTGTAATGAGGTGCGTTGTAATGCAACTTTGTAAAGAGGGCTGTTGCAATGCTGCTTTCTAATGAGAGTTGTTGTAATGCTGGTTTGTAATACGGTCCTTTGTAATACTGGTTGGTAATAAGGTCCCTAGTAATGCTGGTTTGTAATGAGGGCCGTTGTAATCCTGGTTTGTAATGAGGGCCGTTGTAATGCTGCTTTCTAACAAGGTCCGTTGTAATGCTGCGTTCTAACAATTTCCGTTGTAATGCGAGTTTGTAATGAGGTGCGTTGTAATGCAAGTTTGTAAAAAGGGCCGTTGTAATGCTGGTTTGTAATAAGGTCCGTTGTAATGCTGGCTTGTAATGAGGGCCGTTGTAATGCTGGTTTGTGGTACTGTCCGTTGTAATGCTGCTATCTAACAAGGTCCGTTGTAATGCAACTTTCTAATGAGGTGCGTTGTAATGCAAGTTTGTAAAGTAGGCCGTTGTAATGCTGGTTTGTAACAAGGTCCGTTGTAATGCAATTTTCTAATTAGGTCCGTTGTAATGCTGGTTTGTAGTACGGTCCCTTGTTATCCTGGCTTGTAATAAGGTTCGTTGCAATGTAGGTTTGTAATAAGGCTCTTTGTAATGCTGGTTTGTAATGAGGTTTGTTGTAATGCTGGTTTGTGATAAGGTCTTTATAATGCAGGTTTCTAATGAGGTCCGTTTTAATGCTGGTTTGTAACAAGGTCCCTTGTATTGCAAGTTTGTAATAAGGGACGCTGTAATGCTGGTTTGTTATGAGGTGCGTTGTAATTCTGGTTTGTAACGAGGTCCGTTGTAAAGCGGGTTTGTAATGAGGTCCGTTGTAAAGCTGGTTTCTAATGAGGTCCTTTGTAATGCTGGTTTGTAATGAAGTCCGTTGTAATGTTGATTTGTAATAAGGTCTGTTTTAATGCTGATTTGTAATGAGGGCTGTTTTAATACGGGTTTGTAATAAAGTCCGTGGTAATGCTGGTTTGTAATACGCTCCTCTGTAATGCTGGTTTGTAATAATGTGCGTTGTAATGCAGGTTTGTTGTAAGGTGCGTTGTAATGCAGGTTTGTAATGAGGTCCATTGTAATGTGGGTTTCTAAAACGGTCCTTTCTAATCCTGGTTTGTAATAACATCCAGTTTAACGCTGGTTTGTAAAAAAGTCCGTTGCAATGCGGGTTTGTAATGAGGTGCGTTGTAATGCTGGTTTGTTATGAGGTCCCTTGTAATGCTGGTTTGTAATAAGGTCCGTTGTAATGCAAGTTTGTAATGAGGGCCGTTGTAATGGTGGTTTGTAATAAAGTCCCTTGTAATGCTGGTTTGTAACAAGTTTCGTTGTAATGCGGGTTTGTAATAAGGTCCGTTGTAATGCAAGTTTGTAATGAGGGCCGTTGTAATGGTGGTTTGTAATAAAGTCCCTTGTAATGCTGGTTTGTCACAAAGTCAGTTGTAATGCAGGTTTGTAATAAGGTCCGTTGTAATGCTGGTTTGTAATATGGTCCGTTGTAATGCGTGTTTGTAATGAGGTGCGTTGCAATGCAAGTTTGTAAAGAGGGCTGTTGCAATGCTGCTTTCTAATGAGAGTTGTTGTAATGCTGGTTTGTAATACGGTCTTTTGTAATACTGGTTGGTAATAAGGTCCGTAGTAATGCTGGTTTGTAATGAGGGCCGTTGTAATGCTGCTTTCTAACAAGGTCCGTTGTAATGCTGCGTTCTAACAAGGTCCGTTGTAATGCGAGTTTGTGATGAGGTGCGTTGTAATGCAAGTTTGTAAAGAGGGCCGTTGTAATGCTGGTTTGTAATGAGGTCCGTTGTAATGCTGGTTTGTAATGAAGTCCGATGTAATGCAGGTTTGTAATGAAATCCGTATTAATGCTGGTTTGTAATAAGGTGCGTTGTAACACGGGTTGGTAAGGAGGTCCGTTGTAATCCTGCTTTGTAATAAGATTCGTTGTAATGCTGGTTTGTAATACGGTCCTCTGTAATACTGGTTTGTAATAAGGTGCGTTGTAATGCAAGTTTGTAAAGAGGGCATTTGTAATGCTGGTTTGTAATGAGGTCCGTTCTAATGCTGGTTTGTAAAGAAGTTCGTTGTAATGCAGGTTTGTAATGAAATCCGTTGTAATGCTGGTTTGTAATAAGGTCCGTTGTAATGCGGGTTGGTAATGAGGTCCGTTGTAATCCTGCTTTGTAATAAGATTCGTTGTAATGCTGGTTTGTAATACGGTCCTCTGTAATACTGGTTTGTAATAATGCGCGTTGTAATGAGGTTTGTAATGAGGTCCTTTGTAATGTGGGTTTCTAAAACGGTCCTTACTTATCCTGGTTTATAATAACGTCCAGATTAACGCTGGTTTGAAAAAATGCCCGTTGTAATGCGGGTTTGTAATGAGGTCTGTTGTAAAGCTGCTTTCTAATGAAGTCCGTTGTAATGCTGGCTTGTAACAAGGTCAGTTGTAATGCGGGTTTGTAATAAGGTCCGTTGTAATGCAAGTTTGTGATGAAGGCCGTTGTAATGCTGGTTTGTATTAAGGTCCCTTGTAATGCTGGTTTAAAACACGGTCCGTTGTAATGCTGGTTTGTAACAAGTTCCGTTGTAATGCGGGTTTGTAATAAGGTCCGTTGTAATGCAATTTTGTAATCAGGTCCTTTTTAATGCGGGTTTGTCATTAGGTCCGTTGTAATGCTGGTTTGTAATGAGGTCCATTGTTATTCTGCTTTCTAACAAGGCCGTTGTAATGCGGGTTTGTAATGAGGTGCGTAGTAATGCAAGTTTGTAATGATGGCCGTTGTAATGCTTTTTTGTAACAAACTCCGTTGTAATACGGGTTTGTAATGTGGTCCGTTGTAAAGCTGGTTTCTAACAAAGTCAGTTGTAATGCAGGTTTATAATAAGGTCCGTTGTAATCCAATTTTGTAATGAGGGCCGTTGTAATGGTGGTTTGTGTTAAGGTCCGTTGTAATGCAAGTTTGTGATGAAGGCCGTTGTAATGCAAGTTTGTAATGAGGTCCGTTGTAATGCTGGTTTGTAACAAGTTCCGTTGTAATGCTGGTTTGTAATGAGGTCCGTTGTAATGCTGGTTTGTAATACGGTCCTTTGTAAAACCGGTTTGTAATAAGGTCCGTTGTAATGCTGGTTTGTAATGAGGGCTGTTGTAATGCTGGTTTGTAGTACAGTCCATTGTAATGCTGCTTTCTATTAAGGTCCGTTGCAATGCAAGTTTGTAAAGAGGGCCCTTGTAATGCTGGTTTGTAACAAGGTCCGTTGTAATGCAATTTTCTAATTAGGTCCGTTTGATTGCGGGTTTGTCATCAGGTCCGTTGGTTTGTAGTACGGTCCGTTGTAATGCTGCTTTCTAACAAGGTCCGTTGTAATGCGGGTTTGTAATGAGGTGCGTTGTAATGCAAGTTTTTAAAAAGGGCCAATGTAATGCTGGTTTGTAACAAGGTCTGTTGTAATGCGGCTTTGTAATGAGGTCTGTTGTAATGCAATTTTGTAATCAGGTCCCTTGTAATGCTGGTTTGTAGTACGGTCCATTGTAATGCTGTTTTCTAACAAGGTCCGTTGTAATGCGGGTTTGTAATGAGGTGCGTTGTAATGCAAGTTTGTAATGAGAGCCGTTGTAATGCTGGTTTGTAACAAGGTCCGTTGTAGTGCGGATTTGTAATGAAGGCCGTTGTAATGCGGGTTTGTAATGAGGTGCGTTGTAATGTAAGTTTGTAATGAGAGCCGTTGTAATGCTGGTTTGTAACAAGGTCCGTTGTAGTGGGGGTTTGTAATGAGGTACGTTGTAATGCTGGTTTGTAACAAAGTCAGTTGTAATGCGGATTTGTAATAAGGTCTGTTGTAATGCAAGTTTGTAATGAAGGCCGTTGTAGTGCTGGTTTGTATTAAGGTCCGTTGTAATGCTGGTTTGTAAAAAAGTCACTTGTAATGCAGGTTTGTAATAAGGTCCGTAGTAATGCTGCTTTGTAATACGGTCTTTTGTATCACTGGTTTGTAATAAGGTGCGTTGTAATCCTCGTTTGTAATAAGATCCGTTGTAATGCTGCTTTCTAACAAGGTCCGTTGTAATGCGTGTTTGTAATGAGGTGCGTTGTAATGTAAGTTTGTAAAGAGGGCCGTTGTAATGCTGGTTTGTAATGAGGTCCGTTGTAATGCTGGTTGGTAATGAAGTCCGTTGTAATGCAGGTTTGTAATGAAATCCGTTGTAATGCTGGTTTGTAATAAGGTCCGTTGTAATGCTGCTTTGTAATGAGAGTTGTTGTAATGCTGGTTTGTAATAAGGTCCGTTGTAATGCTAGTTTGTAGTACGGTCCGTTGTAATGCTGCTTTCTAACAAGGTTCGTTGTAATGCAAGTTTCTAATAAGGTGCGTTGTAATGCAAGTTTGTAAAGTAGGCCGTTGTAATGCTGGTTTGTAACAAGCTCCGTTGTAATGCAATTTTCTAATTAGGTCCGTTTAAATGCGGTTTTGTCATTAGGTATGTTGTAATGCTGGTTTGTAGTACGGTCCGTTGTAATGCTGCTTTCTAACAAGATCCGTTGTAATGCGGGTTTGTAATGAGGTGCGTTGTAATGCAAGTTTGTAAAGAGGGCCGTTGCAATTGTAATGCTGGTTTGTAACAAGGTCCGTTGTAATGCGGGTTTGTAATGAGGTCCGTTGTAATGGAATTTTGAAATCAGGTCCCTTGTAATGCTGGTTTGTAGTACGGTCCCTTGTAATCCTGTTTTCTAACAAGGTCCGTTGTAATGCGGGTTTGTAATTAGGTGCGTTGTAATCCAAGTTTGTAAACAGGGCCGTTGTAATGCTGGTTTGTAATGAGGTCCGTTGTAATGCTGGTTTGTAATAAGGTCCGTTGTAATGCGGGTTGGTAATGAGGTCCGTTGTAATCCTGCTTTGTAATAAGATTCGTTGTAATGCTGCTTTGTTATGACGTCCCTTGTAATGCTGGTTTGTAGTAAGGTCTGTTGTAATGCAGGTTGGTAATGAGGTCCGTTGTAATGCTGGCTTGAAATGAATGCCGTTGTAATGCTGGTTTGTAATGAGGGCCGTTGTAATGCTGGTTTGTAGCACGGTCCGTTGTAATGCAAGTTTCTAATGAGGTGCGTTGTAATGCAAGTTTGTTAAGTAGGCCGCTGTAATGCTGGTTTGTAACAAGGTCCGTTGTAATGCAATTTTCTAATTAGAACCGTTTGAATGCGGGTTTGTCATTAGGTCCGTTGTAATGCTGGTTTGTAGTACGGTCCGTTGTAATGCGGGTTTGTAATGAGGTGCGTTGTAATGGAAGTTTGTAAAGAGGGCCGTTGTAATGCTGGTTTGTAACAAGGTCCGTTGTAATGCGGGTTTGTAATGAGGTCTGTTGTAATGCAATTTTGTAATCAGGTCCGTTTAAATGCGGTTTTGTCATTAGGTATGTTGTAATGCTGGTTTGTAGTACGGTCCGTTGTAATGCTGCTTTCTAACAAGGTCCGTTGTAATGCGGGTTTGTAATGAGGTGCGTTGTAATGCAAGTTTGTAAAGAGGGCCGTTGCAATTGTAATGCTGGTTTGTAATGAGGTCCGTTGTAATGGAATTTTGAAATCAGGTCCCTTGTAATGCTGGTTTGTAGTACGGTCCATTGTAATGCTGTTTTCTAACAAGGTCCGTTGTAATGCGGGTTTGTAATGAGGTCCGTTGTAATCCTGCTTTGTAATAAGATTCGTTGTAATGCTGGTTTGTAATACGGTCCTCTGTAATACTGGTTTGTAATAAGGTGCGTTGTAATGCAAGTTTGTAAAGAGGGCATTTGTAATGCTGGTTTTTAATGAGGTCCGTTCTAATGCTGGTTTGTAAAGAAGTTCGTTGTAATGCAGGTTTGTAATGAAATCCGTTGTAATGCTGGTTTGTAATAAGGTCCGTTGTAATGCGGGTTGGTAATGAGGTCCGTTGTAATCCTGCTTTGTAATAAGATTCGTTGTAATGCTGGTTTGTAATACGGTCCTCTGTAATACTGGTTTGTAATAATGCGCGTTGTAATGAGGTTTGTAATGAG
>OX419342.1:22420076-22467576 GCA_948470475.1 Galaxea fascicularis | reverse complement strand
TTCCAATGCTGCAGCTGCTAAAAATCGTGTTTATATTTGGCAATGAGTTGTTGATTACTCTTTTGCGAGTTTGCAATAATGTCAACAAAGCGACGCCGAGGATATAAACCGTCCGGACTTCGCTTGGCTTTTCTTCAACCAATTCTTTGCCCAAAAAAATGAGCGACAGCAGGGAAAACGAAGAGTTTTAGGCTCCAAAATGAAATATTGGAGCGAAAATATGCATTTGGAAAAAAGACGAGCGTTTTTAGTCCATCCAAACAACATGAAAACAACAAAAGGTAAGAAAACAAAGAACGATGCCAGCGAATGTTTCTTCGGCGTTCCTTGTAGAAATTGGAAAACTAAGACAAGTAACAAACATAACTCGTAGTAACAGAGACAAATCACCATATGTGATATAAAAGACACAACAGGAATACTAACCTGCGGACAGTTTAAGTCAGTCAACAATCACTCCGAACGCAGAGCTAAAGCAGATTGAAGCCGTCAGTTCACACAAAAGTATACGTATTCATTTGCTAAGCAGATACAAATCCTTATCGGGCCTTGAAGTTTTTCACCGTCACTTTGTTTTACTTCCCATGTCTACCAAGGAAGCTTCTTCAATTAAGGATTTTTAGCGGCAAAACCGCCCAGTTTAATCTACAGCAAAAGTGAGCAATAGAAGACAGCGCCTGCATGATTAAAACCCTGCCAAACCACACGATCTTTTCTCTCGCAGATCCGTAAATAGCAAAGCCAGGCAATCCAATTTGCTGCTCTTAACATCCAAAGGTTGATTCTCGTCGGTTTAAACAAAACCGAACTGAGAAGTAGTCAAGGTAGGCGGCAAATTGTTTACAGGACGGAGATCTGTTGATCCTGGCGAAAACTTACGCCTCGTTTTGGCTTGGCTTGAGCCTGCGATCGAATTGAAAACGAGTACCTGGTCAGCGGTCAACTTCAAAAAAACAGCTGACCTCGACAGCTCATAACTTGAGCCCGCAATATGGTCACGTGATACTGGTCAGCGGATACGTTGTTTTGACAGGTGTCAATTGACGTTGACATGGATGTGTAATATCGAAGATGTCCGCAGTAAACTAGATGGTCAGCTGGAGTATGGCCGCCATGTTGGATTATTATTGTTATTATTAGGGTATTATTAATTATTGTGCGAGGTCGTCGTCGTCGTCGTCGCCGTCGTCGTCGTCGTCGGTCGCGCCCACGAGCAAAACCGCTAGCCAAGATTACCATGAGAAAAGCAGTTGACGGGTTTCTTTAGGTATGGGGCTCCGCTTTGCGGCCCTTCGGGCCGCTGGAGCTCCGCTAATATATAGATTTAGGCAAGCCTAAAAGCGGAGCTCCACAGTTATTTCCTTTATTAAATCCATTTTGAAATCACTGGTTATCCTTGCAATCTGATTGGCTCTCAGGGGTGCGATTTATTCACGAATCGCACTATTTTGTGCTCTAAATCGCACCTATTTCTCAGCCAATGAGAATGGCACAGTAAAACAAAACAACCAATCAGATTTCAAGGTTAGTTTGACGTAACCAATAAAATTTTAGGAAAATGAATGACAAAAAGCCACTGTGTTGCAAATTTTGCAACTACAGGTCAAAACTTTGTTGTTGTTGTCTTTTCAGTTTTTCAAGACAATTGACAAATTTAATTAATTACAGTTTCTGAATAATGATAACGAGCTCCTTCAGGCTGAAGACCTTCTTTACAAGAAGTTTCCAACATTCAGTGTCCATTTTGACGAATATTTTGGCATCCTTTCTTGGGGGCGTCTGCTCAAGAATAGTGCGATACGGACTTCAGCAAAACATAAACAAACGAAAACCACAAAACAACAAATTCATAGCCATCTCAAGAAGGTACATGTTTCCAGGTTCGCGGTAGTTTCAAACGAAGCAATACGAGAGCTCAACTCTATCGCTGTGAATAACCAACCGAATAACCATACGTAGTCTTTTGACCCGCTCCACAAAACAGTGAATGAACGCCATCTTGAAAAATGTATCTTGAAACAAACGGCGCCGCACGAACTTGACAAGGTCCAAACTATAAAGTTGTACGCAGAGGTCGCAAAAAGAAGCAGAGATACTAAAGAGCCTGGATCCCGTAAAATCATGCAGAGTGCCATTGAACGGTATTAAAGAGAAAACTATCCACAGCTGCAGTCGAGGGAAATTCACAACTCAAAAGAAAATTATCCATCGCAGAATTACACCAGTTGCACCCTCAAATTCCTTTGCTAAAGACAACGAGAAGTCTCAGCCTCAACCACAGAAGGAAGGTCTTCCATCATTGATTCAGGCGAAGAAAATCGAACTTTGATGCATGAAAGAGACTATTTTCGTTCTCACTTCAGAACTACTTGTTTGTTTGCTTGTTTGTTATGCTTGAATACATTTTCGTCACGTGATACATTTTGCATACTAAACGATGTCAAAGCATTTCCGGTTCCGCTATTTCCAACAAACCGGCTCGGCTTCGAACAATGCATCAAAATCTAAAATTTAAGGCCATAAAATTGTGCGATTTCAAAATGGATTTAATTAAGTGGTAATTGAACTGAGTGGGGTGCAATTTTGGCCTGAAATCATACTTGTGATTTCAAATCGAACTCGCGCTGCGCGCTCGTTCGATTTTGAAATCACGCGTATGATTTCAGGCCAAATTGCACTCCACTCAGTTCAATTACCATTATTAATATTAGCATTAACAGATAAACTAATATGGCAATGCCACAGGACTTGAACCATGACTCCAGTAAGGACTTCTCTATATTGTGATTACATATACACATATTTTTTACTGTTTTGCTGCAGAGCCAGAGCCGTCATTCAATCAAGTGCAAACGTAGATTTTCGAAATATCATCGGGCTTTGTTTCACAGGAACTATATGATTATGATGAGCAAAAACGATTAACAAACTTTTCTTCATCACAGTTTAATTACATCTGATTACATTTCGATACAAGTGGTAAAAAGTACTTAACTAGGTTAACAGTTCTAGTGTCTCACTATTAAACCAACTTCACAACCAACATGTATCGGTGACATTTTAATCTATCAAAAAATATTTTACAGCGAAAGTGCGATAAAACCTCAAAGTGAGCTCATAAAAGAACAAAAGTACTTTGCTCGCCTTGTTTTGAACATTTTATTGTGTCATTCTTGTGATCTATTACAGTAAAGACGATAGAAAGTGCCGTCGATGTCCTTTTACAATAACATGGAAAAACGTTGAGCGAAATCGACTTTACTTTTCCTTGAGAAAAGTGACTGCGACAGACTGATCGAGCATAGTATTTTAGCCATGAATCAACTCAGGTGATCAACTGCAATTATCTAGTGATGCTGAGAATGGTTTTTTTCTTGACTTCGATCAATTACAAATATTGTAAACTACAAACCTTGACTACAACTCGTGGGCGGTATTATTTTTTAGAACACTATATATAATTACAAGTTGAGGGTAGTATTATTTTTGACATCACTGTTAATGATAACATCTGACTCAGGATTTCTGAAAAACATTTTTCAGCCGTAAACATTGAACAAAGGACGAAGTTTTTACTGCGATAGCCTTGAAAATCTGCGATTTTTTAACTAACAACGAGAATTGCTTTTGAGGGACAACATATTGCTGGCATTTCCAATGCTGCAGCTGTTAAAAATCGTGTTTACGTTTGGCAATGAGTTGTCGATTACTCTTTGCGAGTTTCCGAAAACAAAGCGAAGCCGAGGATATAAACCGTCCGGACTTCGCTTAGCTTTTCTTCAACCAATACTTTGCCCAAAAAATGAGCGACAGCAGGGAAAACGAAGAATTTTAGGATTCAAAATGAAATATTGGATCAAAAATATGCATTTGGAAAGAAGACGAGCATTTTTTAGTACGAAAACAGCATGAAAACAACAAACGGTAAGCTAGAAAACAAAGAACGATGCCGGCGAATGTTTCTTCGGCGTTCCTTGTAGAAGTTGGAAAACTAAGACAAGTAACAAACATAACTCGTAGCGGACAGAGAAAAATCACCATATGTCATATAAAAGACACAACAGGAGTACTAACCTGCGGACAGTTTAAGTCAGTCAACAATCACTCCGAGCGCAAAGCTAAAGCAGAAGCCGTCATTTCACACAAAAGTATTCATATGCTAAGCAGATACAAATCCTTAGCGGGCCTTGAAGTTTTTCACCGTCATTTTGTGTTACTTCCCATGTTTACGAAGGAAGCTTCTTCAATTAAGGATTTTTAGCAGCAAAACCGTCCAGTTTAATACACAGCAAAAGTCAGCAATCGAAGACAGCGCCTGCATGATTAAAAGCCTGCCAAACCACACGATCTTTTCTCTCGAAGATCCATAAACTATAAAATATCAAAGCCAGGCAATCCAATTTGCTGCTGTTAACATCCAAGGGCTGATTCTCATCGGTTTAAAAAAAGAACGAACTGAGAAGTAGTCAAGGTACAGCTGTAGGCGGCGAATTGTTTCCAGGACGAAGATCTTTTGAACCTGGCGAAAAATTACGCCTCGTTTTGGTCTGGCTTGAGCCTGCGATCGAATTGAAGACCAGTATCTTGTCAGCGGTCAACTTCAAAAAAACAGCTGACCTCGACAGCTCATAACTTGAGCCCACAATATGGTCACGTGATACTGGTCAGCGGATACGTTGTTTTGACAGGTGTCAATTGACATTGGCATGGATGTCTAATATCAAAGATGTCCGCTGTAAACTAGGTGGTCAGCTGGAGTATGGCCGCCATGTTGGATTATTATTATTATTATTAGGGTATTATTAATTATTGTGCGAGGTCGTCATCGTCGTCGTCGTCGTCGTCGTCGTCGTCGTCGGTCGCGCCCACGAGCAATACCGCTAGCCAAAATTACCATGAGAAAAGCGGTTGACGGGTTTCTATAGGTATGGGGCTCCGCTTTGCGGCCCTTCGGGCCGCTGGAGCTCCGCTAATAATAATCCAAAATGGCGGCCATACTCCAGCTGACCATCTAGTTTACTGCGGACATCTTTGATATTAGACATCCATGTCAACGTCAATTGACACCTGTCAAAACAACGTATCCGCTGACCAGTATCACGTGACCATATTGTGGGCTCAAGTTATGAGCTGTCGAGGTCAGCTGTTTTTTTGAAGTTGACCGCTGACCAGGTACTCGTTTTCAATTCGATCGCAGGCTCAAGCCAAGCCAAAACGAGGCGTAAGTTTTCGCCAGGATCAACAGATCTCCGTCCTGTAAACAATTTGCCGCCTATCTTGACTACTTCTCAGTTCGTTTTTTGTTTAAACCGATGAGAATCAACCTTTGGATGTTAAGAGCAGCAAATTGGATTGCCTGGCTTTGCTATTTTATAGTTTACGGATCTGCGAGAGAAAAGATCGTGTGGTTTGGCAGGGTTTTAATCATGCAGGCGCTGTCTTCGATTGCTGACTTTTGCTGTGGATTAAACTGGACGGTTTTGCCGCTAAAAATCCTTAATTGAAGAAGCTTCCTTGGTAGACATGGGAAGTAAAATAGAGTGACGGTGAAAAACTTCAAGGCCCGATAAGGATTTGTATCTGCTTAGCAAATGAATACGTATACTTTTGTGTGAACTGACGGCTTCTGCTTTAGCTCTGCGTTCGGAGTGATTGTTGACTGACTTAAACTGTCCGCAGGTTAGTATTCCTGTTGTGTCTTTTATATCACATATGGTGATTTGTCTCTGTTACTACGAGTTATGTTTGTTACTTGTCTTAGTTTTCCAATTTCTACAAGGAACGCCGAAGAAACATTCGCTGGCATCGTTCTTTGTTTTCTTACCTTTTGTTGTTTTCATGTTGTTTGGATGGACTAAAAACGCTCGTCTTTTTTCCAAATGCATATTTTCGCTCCAATATTTCATTTTGGAGCCTAAAACTCTTCGTTTTCCCTGCTGTCGCTCATTTTTTTGGGCAAAGAATTGGTTGAAGAAAAGCCAAGCGAAGTCCGGACGGTTTATATCCTCGGCTTCGCTTTGTTGACATTATTGGAAACTCGCAAAAGAGTAACGAACAACTCATTGCCAAATATAAACACGATTTTTAACAGCTGCAGCATTGGAAATGCCAGCAATTTGTTGTCCATCAAAAGCAATTCTCGTTGTTAGTTAAAAAATCCCAGATTTTTAAGGCTATTGCAGTAAAAACTTCGTCCTTTGTTCAATGTTTACGGCTGAAAAATGTTTTTCAGAAATCCTGAGTCAGATGTTATCATTAACAGTGATGTCAAAAATAATACCACCCACGACTTGTAGTCAAGGTTTGTTGTTTGCAATATTTGTAAGTGATCGAAGTCAAGAAAAAAACGATTCTCAACATCACTAGATAATTGCAGTTGATCACCTGAGTTGATTCATGGCTAAAATAGTATGCTCGATCAGTCTGTCGCAGTCACTTTTCTCAATGAAAAGTAAAGTCGATTTCGCTCAACGTTTTTCCATGTTATTGTAAAAAGGACATCTACGGCATTTTCTATCGTCTTTACTGCATGTAATAGATCACAAGAATAACACAATAAAATGTTCAAAACAAGGCGAGCCAAGTACTTTTGTTCTTTTATGGGCGGTGTCGAAGAGAGCTCACTTTGAGGTTTTATCGCACTTTCGCTGTAAAATATTTTTTGATAGATTAAAATGTCACCGATACATGTCGATTGTGAAGTTGGTTTAATAGTGGGACACTAGAACTGTTAACCTAGTTAAGTGATTTTTACCACTTGTATCGAAATGTAATCAGATGTAATTAAACTGTGATGAAGAAAAGTTTGTTTAAAATCGTTTTTGCTCATCATAATCATATAGTTCCTGTGCCACAAAGTAGTGGTGGGAATCGGTTGAGATTTCACAACCGATCGATCATCGATTATAATCGAAGAAATCTGCCAATAAGCATTTCATGTATTTTTCACCTACATAGAAGTCAAAGTGAGAGCGGGTACGCACAGGTAAACACATTCTTAGATTATCTGCTGTTATGACTTAGAAGTTAGGAGTCCACGAAAAACCACACCAAACTCACACCAAGATATTAAACGGACATTTTTCTTGATTTTAATATTTTTGTGTCCACAATAAATTTTTAATTTTTCAGCAGCAATCGATTATGAAAAAAGCATAATCGATTGTCGCTTCGCTTGAACTTTTCGATCAACTCTTTCGATTACAGTCGTTCATCGGCCCACCACTACCACAAAGGCCGATGATAATTCGAAAATCTACGTTTGCACGTGATTGAATGATGGCTCTGGCTCTGCAGCAAAACAGTAAAAAGTATATATATATGTAATCACAATATAGAGAAGTCCTTACTGAAGCCATGGCTCGAGTCCTGTGGCATTGTCACATTAGTTTATCTGTAAATGCTAATATTAAGGAAATAACTATGGAGCTCCGCTTTTAGGCTTGCCTAAATATATATTATACTTGGTCGAACGTTTGTTTTGTTTCTATTGTGACACAGTGGGCTTAGACCTTTTAGCGGGCAATAGAAATAGAGCATGCGCAATCTTGCGTAACAGAAACCGGTTTTTTAAAACCGGTTGGTTTCGTCTAGCAGTGTGGTCGGTGGTTAGATAAAAGGAACTCTTCCGTGACCGGCAAAGGTCTCTCTCCTCTCGTTTATTTGACCTCTGCTAGCAGGGAAAAACATTGCAACAGCAATCCAAGAATGGGCCCAGCCAGCCCCCTCCCCAAACCTTCTCGGGACCTTTCCCTTCGCTACGTCAAAAGCGAAGGAAAAGGTCCTGGAAACGAGAACGGTGTGCGTGATGCTCGGATGTCCATTGGAGTAAGTAACCTCTGCTGAGCTTCTGTAAAGATCCCCTTAAATTTTGTATTCTGAATAATGATCGTGATGGAACTAAATTGCCGGCATCGAGAGACTGGGCCGACCATGAGTGAGTGAAGTTGTCTTCAAATCTGCTCCCGTTAACTGTAACAGGTATTACCTTATTTTGTTTGGTTTATGGCCGTAATTGATCAATTAGCAAGATCGAGAGTTCTGGTTCAGAGAGCTATATTTTTTCGCCAGTGTAATGTTTAAACGAGGTATATCACAGAAGACGACACAAAAGTCCACACACATCGGCCATGTTAGAATCACATGTATTCTTACTTTTTACCCAGCAGGCTTTGCTATGTGACGCAAGGCGTGTCCCGCCACTTTGTAACGCTAAACACTACAGCCAGACGGCAAAAAGGTGTTTGTATCAAGCTTTTACACAACACTGTCCGAGTCCGACATTAGCGAAGCACCACTTGACGAGAGTGATCAGGAATACAAAGCGCTGAAGATGTCTGGAAAGATTGAGAAGCAGCTTCAACAAATCCTCAACAGGCTGGACAAAATGGAAAAGAAACTGCAGAAGGTAGAAGGAGTTCTTGCCCAGATTTCTGGACTGGAGAAATCTGTGAATGATGCCCTTACTGAGAGGTGACAACTTTGAACGAGAAGACGAAAAGAATGGAGAAGAACATACAAGAGCTAGAAACGGGTTTGACTTCTACAAACACCGATGTCACAGATATGGAAGGTAGACGGCAAACTCTGGAAAAGCCAAGAGGATCAAATTCTTTATCAAGACGTTTACAGTAGAAGAGAGAACCTCCGATTCTTTGGGCTGCCCGAAGCTTCCCAAGACATTGAGAACACAAGTAAAGTTGTATTAGCCTGCAGTGCAGGCGGTTTTGGTGGTTTTCATCTTTCGAGTGTTTAGCCGCCATTTTGGATTCGTTGCACTGACTGGGAGAATTGGGGCAAGAAAGCGATGCGAGAATGTCGGAGGGGGTGGAGGGCGAGGAAGGAAAAATAATCAACTTGGAATAGTTCTCACTATGGCTGCCCCCGTCCTTTTTGTACTAAAGTGTGCCAAATGTGTACCAAAACTGTGCCTAAGGATGTCCGTGGTTAAAGCATTGAAGTATTTTCTAGAACGTTTTAATTTTCTTCTCTTTGCATCAAAGTAAAGCCTAAAAAAAAAAAAGATCGCCCAGAATCTTTAAAAACTGGTGTGAAAATTGTGCTTTAGTTGGAAACTGTTTACCCTGTGAGCTTAGTCTCCTTCGATCTTCCTAGATCAGTCGGGAAGAGGAAGTCTCCTTCCTCTTCCCGACTGATCTAGGAAGATCGAAGGAGACTCTGCTCGCAGGGTAGAAACTGCCTTGTAGAACTGTCCTTTTCGGTTAGTAGAAGAAAGTACAAAACACGTGTGAGATTTGATTTTCTTGCAAAAAATTTAATCCCTAATGTTTTTCTGGTATGCTAATTTCTAACGTTCACAAAAGCATAATTGTTTTGAACTCTCTTGACGCATGCTTTTCCAAGAATGTTTTTGAAGCCGTTCAAAAAACTCGCAGCACGTGTTTTATCGGGTCAAAAACACTCGGCTACGCCTCGTCGTTTTAAACCCGATAAAACACTCCTGCTCGTTTTTTAAACATTACGTAAACAAACCGCAAGCGTCTGTATTTTCGGTGTATCAAATTTAATTTGCATACTGCAAAAATAATTCTACCTTTAGAGATTGAAGGTATCAAATGAATGAAATAGGTCATGTGTGTAAATATTTTAATGAAACCATTGTGTCTTATCTAATTTTGTCCTCTTAAAAAATGATCCAGATCGCATGTCCTGCTGATCATTGTAAACAAGCGTCTGTTTTTTGTTGTGTTAAATTTAATTTGCATACTGGAAAAATAAGCTAAAATTCTAAATTTAGATATTGAAGGCAACAAGGAAATTTAGAAATGGGACGTGTGTATATATTTTGATGAAATTTTCTTGTCGTTCCTAATTTTTGTGTTCACCTTTTATTTTACTGACAAATTGAGTAACCGACCAAACCGCTTCAAATGTGTCAGAAGTGTGCCAAAAGTGTGCCAGAAGTGTGCTAAAACTGTGCCAAGACTGTGCCAAGACAGTGCCTCAGAATGTTTTTTAATTCCCATGCTAATGCACGAAAATCATGCATTTCAGCGAAGTACAAATTTCGTGCACATGCACGGTGTTACGCTCGTGTACACCAGTAGCGTGCGCGAGGCCAATGCAAAATATAACTTTTCTCCTCACACTAGCATCAAAACATTTTCAGTCAAAGCATCAAATTCGAAGTCACACTTCGGCCTGCTTCGAAAGTTGTCGGACATCTTCTACGACGTTCAAACTGTTTTAAGTGCTCGTTTTTCAAAACTTTTTCGCTTTAAAACCTTATCAACTAACAAACCATTAGTTGTACTCACCGTGTATGAGTTTTAGATCGTCTAAACGCAGGGAGAATGCTCGAAAATGCTGGAAACCAATACTGAAAAGAGAACTCTTTGACCGAACAAGCGAGTCGCAAACTACACTTGAAAAATGTGATCCCACGCTTTACTGAACATGACGCTCTGTTGCTGCAGCCAATCATACGCGACCATTTGAGACTTCAGCCAATCAGTTGCAAGCCTTTCACTCTTTTTGTTTACTTCTGTCAATCATTTGAAACCCTTTGTGAGGCTTCTCCAATCATAAACGTTACCCAAAGATCCTTTGCGGTCTTTCATCCAATCATGAACGTTACCCAAAGATCCTTTGCGGCCCCTGCTCTTGCGATTC
Organism: Galaxea fascicularis; assembly: GCA_948470475.1. NCBI lineage: Eukaryota > Metazoa > Cnidaria > Anthozoa > Scleractinia > Euphylliidae > Galaxea > Galaxea fascicularis. The sequence continues at coordinate 22,456,944 of OX419342.1, read as the reverse complement.
GAGATTTTTTCTGGTTATACCATATATGTCATACATATTCTCTATTACGCGGGGGTTTCTATAACGCCTCCTCGGGTTTTGGCTTCTGGGCCAAAACCCTGCGGGGGCAAATACCGGATAAGGCAAGTGACAATTAAGTTCAGTAAAGAGAAAGCTAGCGCAAGGAGGGAAAAATTGAAAATTCTAGAAGACTCGCTGAAAGTTTGTGAGGATGAGTGTGGTAAGGATCCCTCCCCCGAAAATGCGGAAAAGTTGGAAATACTTAGGACTGAGTACGACGTTTTTTACGAGCATCTATCGGTGGGAGCGATAATACGTTCTAGGGCCACCTGGTACGAGTATGGAGAGAAAAGTAACAAATACTTCCTAAATCTTGAAAGCCATAAGAAGTCCAAGAGTTGCATCAGAAACATTTTTACCAAAGAGGGCTGCCTGACATCAGATCCCAAAAGAATTATGAAAGAAGTTGAATATTTTTTAATTATTCCAAACTGTACCAGAAAGATGACTTCAATGCCTCCGATAATGAGCGAAGATTCTTCTTACAGTCTCAGAATATTCCTAAGTTGTCTGTCGATGAGGCCCTTTCGTGTGAGGGGAAAGTGACCTTTGAAGAGTGTCTAAATAGTCTGAATTCCTTTTGAAAACAATAAGTCTCCCGGTAATGATGGTCTTACAGTAGAGTTTTATAGGGCCTTCTGGGATACTCTTGGTGAACTCCTTGTTGATTGTCTCAATTGTTCATATGATCGAGGCGAATTATCGAACACACAAAAGCAAGCAATTACTGTATTACTTTGTTGGAAAAGAAAGATAAAGATAAGCGAGAAATTTCTAATTGGCGTCCGATTTCATTAATAAATGTAGATGTCAAGATTGGTTCTAAAGCTATCGCATTGAGACTACAAACTATTTTGCCGAAAATAATTCATCACAATAGAGTACTAACGTGTGACGTCACAAAAATGAAATTTCTGAAATTATGGGATTTGTCAGGATATTCTGAAAGGACAATGTCCAAGAGGCCTACTTGCCAAAAATGAGCATTTGGAGACAAATTGTCTCTGAGATCGTAGCCCAGTTATGCTTACAAAATTCCATACAAACCCTTCTAAAGGAAGAACAATTACCGATGCAATTAGAGCGATCGATGACGTACTTGAGTATACTGAACGTTACAGGATTTATGGGAAAATGTTAGCTGTAGATTTTTAAAAAGCTTTAGATTCAGTCAACAGAGGGTTTTTGCATAGTACGCTTCAGGTTTTCAACTTTGGCTCTTCTTTCACACGATGGATACATACATTCTACCAAAATATCACAAGCTGTGTCCTGAATAATGGTTTCTCTTCTGGACTGTTCGATATACAAAGAGGTGGGAGACAAGGTGATCCGCTCTCTCCATATCTATTCATTATGGTTCTTGAAGTTTTGGCGATTAGTATTCGGGAAAATAAAAATATTCAAGGAATCTTAGTGGGTGGGACAGAAATCAAACTTGAACTTTTCAGTTGCAGATGATTTAACTGCTTTTCTGAGGAATGATCAATCGTTCGATGAAATTCTTTATGTTATCGCGAAGTTTCGAAAATGTACTGGTCTCACAGTAAACTTTGCTAAAACAGAAATGTTACTTTTGGAGAATCCTGCCGTTCCTACTGTTCGTCACGGCCACTGCAAAAATCAAGATTAAGAAAGCAGTTAAAATCTTAGGCGTACACTTTACCTATGACCGACACCTGGGACGGAAACTGAATTTTGAAGAAATAATTGTCTCTCGGCAAAACAAAAGTTCGACTTTGGAAATGGAGGAATCTAACAATCATCGGTAGAGTTCAGATTGTAAAAACGTTTGTAATTCCAATGTTAATGTATCGCGCCGGTTCAATATGTATAGATAAAGAAGTTGTAACAGACGCCAATAGAATTTTATTTGACTTTAATATTTGGAAGGGGAAAGATAAAGTGAAAAGATCGTCATTGATTAGCGATATTGAAGATGGTGGGCTCAAGGCCCCGCACCTAGATTCCATCATTAAGACACAAAGAATAATGCGTTGCAAGAAATTTGCCGACGATGAACCGAGTAATTGGAAATTATTTTTACTACATTATTTGGAACCAGTCGGCGGAAGATTGATTTTAGCTTGTGATTTCGATGTCAACAAACTACCCATAAATCTTCCCAGGTACTATAAGGAGTGTCTGGAAAGTTTTTCACTGTGTTCTGCAGCCACACAAAAATGTGATTTGGAGCTTACACATGAGGAAATATCTAATTCTGTAATCTGGAACAACAAATTTAGTTGCATCAACGGCAAATCTGTCTTCAACCGCCACTTGCTTGACAAAGGATTAATTAGAGTTGGTGACATGGTAACGTGACGGAACGGAATCAACTTGTTTTTAAGTGCAATCCATTCCAGATGGATTTTTCTCCGAGAGATGTTTTTGACCTCATGATGTTATTTGATGCCACCCCTGCAACGTGGTGACAGTCATTAAAGATGAAGGGGTACGTGGTCAAACATGTGTTTTCCCTGCAGGACCATATACAATTTGTTTTTAAAAAAAACAACGTGTTCCTAGTGAAAAGGCAGTTTCCAAATGTGTTTATCGAGAATTAATATCTAAAATAATCACCCTGCCAACCGCTCAGCTGAGATATAACGAATTTTTTAAGGACGCTCACCTGGAATGGAAGAAAATCTACAGTCTGCCTTTGAAAGTAGCTTTGGATACAAAATCACGAGAGTTAGGTACCTAACGACAAACATATTTTTGGAAAAGATTGGTAAAACAAGTTCCCCAGCCTGTTCCTTTTGCGGTGCGACAGATGAATCCCTCGAGCATCTTTTGGTGGCTTGCAATTTTACCACAATACTATGGGAAAGACTTTTAAGTGGTTCAACAACTAGAGATATTGAGGTAGAGTCGTTATCTGCTGAGGATATAATATTTGGTGATTGGAAAAGGAAAACTGATTTTTTGTTATTCAACCATATTATAATTGTGAAGTATATATATGAAATAATTCATATTTGTACTGCGGTTGTAGATACAAGTGAAGAGTGAATTATTTCATATATATACTTCACATCACTTCACTGTGCGGGAAAATATGAACTCAACAATTGACCTTGCTCCCAATGTGTGGCTTCATAGCTCAGTTGGTAGAGCATCGCACCGGTATCGCGGAGGTCACGGGTTCGAATCCCGTTGAAGCCCTGATTTTTTCAGGCTTCTTCTTTCCAGTTGCTTAAATTGGAAAATTTACTGCGATGATCACTCTTCACTTGTATCTACAACCGCAGTACAAATATGAATTATTTCATATATATACTTCACATCACTTCACTGTGCGGGAAAATATGAACTCAACAATTGACCTTGCTCCCAATGTGTGGCTTCATAGCTCAGTTGGTAGAGCATCGCACCGGTATCGCGGAGGTCACGGGTTCGAATCCCGTTGAAGCCCTGATTTTTTCAGGCTTCTTCTTTCCAGTTGCTTAAATTGGAAAATTTACTGCGATGATCACTCTTCACTTGTATCTACAACCGCAGTACAAATATGAATTATTTCATATATATACTTCACATCACTTCACTGTGCGGGAAAATATGAACTCAACAATTGACCTTGCTCCCAATGTGTGGCTTCATAGCTCAGTTGGTAGAGCATCGCACCGGTATCGCGGAGGTCACGGGTTCGAATCCCGTTGAAGCCCTGATTTTTTCAGGCTTCTTCTTTCCAGTTGCTTAAATTGGAAAATTTACTGCGATGATCACTCTTCACTTGTACATATTATAATTATTGCAAAGCAATATATTTATTATTGTAGAAACAACAACTCTAAACCAGTATTTAACGTTCTCTTGGCACGTCTTAAGTCAGTTGTTCAGCTAGAGTATAAGGTTGCAAAAGGAAACTGAATAAGTTGAACGCCCATTTTTTTAAAATGGAGTAAGTATTACAAAGGAGAAAACGATTAATGTTATTGGGATCCGATGCATAAAACTAGGTTTTTATTGTTAGTGCGAGTATCTTTGTTTCGTGGCTGTGTTATGTGTGTTTTCTGTGTTAGATAGTCTTGTTTGTCTGTCAGATAAATGTGTTTTAAAACATTCAGCGCCATTGTATCTATATTCTTTTTGCTCTGTATTGTTATCAAGGAAAAAATAATAATAAAATACAAAAAAAAATTGCCGGCATCTTAAGCCCGCTGCAAACGCGAGGAAAGAGCTTAGCAAAATTCCTCGCGTTTCCTACCGTGTGCGGAGAAGTTTCGGTGAGGAATTCGCCTCGCAAGGCCGTGAGGGAAATATCGAACTTGTTTGATATTTTTTGCCTCGCGAGACAAATTACTCACTGTGTGCGGCGATCATGAGAATCTGACTAAACCTGGGTAATCGATCATCCAATAATTATACTGCATGGCACGCGTGGACCAAAGACAAGGGAAAAGGAAATCAATAGATTGCAAGCCGTAGGCAATAAGGCAGACCCTAATCTAGTACGGGAATTAAATGCGGAAGCCCCAGAGGGAATTCCTCACTGAAAATTCACCGCACACTAGAGGATACGGCTGAGCTAACTGCCTGATGCAGTGCGAGGAATTTTACTCAGCTCTTTCCCTCAAGTGTGCGTTGGGCTTTCAGTAAGTGATAAGTTAGAAAGTACTGACATTCTGGAACGTTCTCTTTTTTATAAATAATCTAACTAAATGGTTCCTGTGTAACGTAAGGCCGATGATGTCAAAAAAATTAACTACTACTCCAAAACAAACAGTAGAAAACTATAATATAACAGTCACGGCATCAGTCTCTGTCTCAATTTCGTTAAAATGAAGAGTGCACGTGCACATAAATTTATGTTACAGAAATCATTCACTAAAGACACAGGAAAACCTCTGCCAACTCTTGTCCCGGTCACACACGGCGGAACAGTTTCAACAGTAGTTAACTTCCGCGGTAAATAGGGCATACATGAAACTTTTGCCTGTCTGTGCATGTCCGTATTGCCTTCAACTTCTTGTTTCAAAGGGTACCATCATAGATCAGCTGCTGAGTATCACGATCACATGATAACACTCCAAAGTACACATGTTTACGCTTGCACATTCATACCGTGACAGCCAATGGAGATCATGTTACAGAGAATACAAAGAAGAGCATGAAATGACAGAATGGATAACCGTAAGATTATTTGACGATGAATGAGACAGTACCTGAACAAGGAAACATTTACTTCGAGATGGAATCCACAAGTGAAACGGGAATTTATGATGAGGTTCCAGGAGAAATCATCAATCCCACAGTAAAACAAAGAGCATTCGCAAAGCTTCTAAAGAAGAGACACTATTCAACGGAGTCAATAGAATGCCGCAGTCAGTCTGATATGATGATAGTTCAGCGAATGATGTGCATTATGACTGCTCTACTTGTCGTTTCCTTCCTAACTGCTGCAGCCACTTTGGCTATAGCTTTGACACTGATGTTATCTCGAAATACGTCGACCGTCTCACAAGAACAAGCCGCCGCCCAAGGTGAGTTTCATAACCGTGACTAGCCAAGCGTTCGGTTTAGAGTTCACTGTTTATTCAAGATAGCGGGACAAGTATGGGCCCAGCACAAATGCCTGCAATTGCAACTGTAGGTTGGCTACTCGGGTGAGCTTCTGGTGACTCGATCAGTTCAGTTCAATTTACCAAAGGACTTTTTTTTGTTATCCAGATTAATTAATCATATATTATAATCCCGTCATATAAACCGAATCCGTTAAGTTCTCGTTTCCAGTCGCAGTTTTTTTTTTTTTATTATTACAGAGAACGTTTTTACGTTTCAAGCTTCTGTGAGTTCAAGCGAAACGAATACTGTTGTGCCCGACTTCATTGTAGAACAACAGTAGAACTACTAGTACTACAAATTGCATGAAGAGTTCATTCCTAAATAAGGGCCATATCCTACCGTGGCCTAATAAAACGGTATGCATGGCTCAACCTAAAAAAACGATTTGAGAACCGATGTGTTTAGTATTCTGTCCTCTGGTAGACTATATTCTGAGTTTTTTCAGTCAGTGTCCTTCACAGGCGGTTCAGCCACACATGCACCTCTTTGAATTAGGTTGTCTCTGTGATCTACATATGATGCATGTTGCGCAATCTATGTTTCATAGCCCGCGGTGCACTGTAGAAGATTTTGTTATAAGCGGGAAGTTTCACGTGGCTGAAACTGTACGCTTCCAAACGGTCTCCCTATCCTCCGTGTGATCACGTTGCTTGAAACGACATAACTTCGCAAGTAACGCCATAGGGCCAACTTCGATATTCCTAATAAAAGCCGAAACCAACTAAGGTCTTCCGAGTACGTCACGGGCATATTACAAATAGGGCTTCCTTCCGTAACGCACCGCGGGCTATGGAAGTAACCTTAATTGAAATAGATGTATACAGACTATGGACTAAAGTAGTTATTGTCGACCACTACTCAATTATTCCAGTAATGCAAGGTCATTTCGTCTGACAGTCACTTCGCCCGTGGTCAGCTAGTTCTAAATGATGGTTCGATCGCTTCAAAACTACTATGATCATTCTATCCCTCTATGATCAGGACATATATAAGTTATATGTTTACGTCATCCAAGGCACGATTTTATGAGAAAGCTGAGCTCATTAGTGTGCTGCCTCATTCCATCACTCTTAGAGAAGCGGCCCAATACGCCAGTCACTCTTTGAAATATCAAACACGAGCCAAGTGCAATTGAAAACCAACACGTCCAGTGCCAATTTTGCCTTGGTAGGTATGGGGCCACCGTACTTTTGTGAAGGGACGAGGTTTTCACTGGAAGCTGACGACCTAAGCTTATAAATGCGTTATGGAGTCAGAGCTAACTTTATGGGTTACGGAAGAAGGTAGCGCGGCATCTACATCCCGTACGAACAACATATAATAAAAGGAAGTTAATGCTGAAAATGTTAAGCCAACAGGAAATTTTTCTGGAGGAAACTAACTACATTTTGGAACAATCTGACATTGACCGAAGTGACCACGTACAAGACCTAAATTGCCAGTTTTCAATGTCACACCATCATCAAAATCATTCAACAAATAATGTCAAGAAGCAAAGAGATAAAAGAAGAGGAATATTCAAACAGTCTCGCAAAGATTCAGGTCTGTGCGATGTTTCGTGCGGGAGATATTCAAAGAAAATGTTTTACTCAAATTTGTGAGGTTTTGTATGGACCTGCTATGTTTGTGTCCCTCTGAGGGGCACATTCATGGCGACCGGAAGCTAACAAAAACATATGTAACATATATAAAAAGCCTGTAGTCGTCTTCTGAGGGCTCATAAACATCTATATGAGTACTTCGTCTCATGCAAGGACAGTTCAGATTACGAAATCTCAGCGGAAAAGTCACTTTTTTTTAACCTACGTGACAGCATTCTCGGCCGCCAGTTATATATCGTGTCACGCAAAAGCTTAGAAATTCAACCTTCCTTTAACACAAGTCCAAACCCTATCAAACTGAAAATTTATAAAGAGATACATGTAAGTCTTTAGCTGTTCTAATGACTAACTCAACTAAAATCTCAAAATGATTGATAATTCCTTATTTTTACGAATTCATCATCGTACAGTCATCTTGTTGTTGTACTTTACAAGAAGTATCGTCTGTTATTCCTTCGTAGAGCTGCGTGACACTTCAACTCCCAGTCGTGCTGCAGTGAGGGAATGTTCATCAAATGTACAAGACCTCAAAAGGGACATGACGTCTTTCACCAGAGAAAATTCGGTAGGAGTATTGTTGTCCCTTAAATTTGGTTCATTATTCCCCACATAATTTCGTTTGTTTGGTCGATGCTGGTTGGTGCGTGGCTGATAGCTCATGCTTACTAGGCTGATTAGCTGGCTCACAAGAATTTGGTTCCGTCAACGGTGTTGATAAGACGACTAGGTGACCGATTCCGCGCACACCTTCGCGATTTTGAGAAGGGTAACCAGCCAGTCGCTCGTCATTTTAATCTTCCTAACCACTCCAAACAATACATGGCGATCTGCGGCTTTTCCTTACACAGTCAAGGTACCACGGAAAGCCGCAAGACAGAATCCAGAGCAAACATCCATCTTTCAAATCGGCACACTTTATTCCCACGGCGAGTTAACGAACGCTTTTATTCAGTTAATGCATTCTTGTTTTTCACGATATAATGTTAAAACCAATAGCGTAGCTTTATCTCCTCTACAGAAACCACAGGCAACCCACAATTCCTCGATTAGCTCTGACGAAGGGCTAACACTCGAAACGTCAGCTTTTAGAATCCCTGTGGGTGGCCAATTTACATTCCTGTCTACCTTGCGCGCCAGAGGTTATTTCGTTCGCTGCACACCTTGTTTTGTAAAGATAATACGGCAGCCTATTGGACCAGCATTTTCAAAGAACTCAACGGTTTGAACCAGATGTTCTTCCCTCGTTTCTGTCTGCGTTTCATGCCTAAGGCTGTATTGGTACGAGGAGAAAATAACCTCTGTCATCCAGGGTACTTTCTGTTTCGCCAATGTATAATTTTTTGGCATAAAGTACAGGTTATGCAATAGAATAGATGGCATTGGCGAAGATACATGTGAAACGATCGGTGATCTTAACTTATCGCTTAGGTCCTGATATTTTGCAAGTATTTTGCCTGTAAATGGATGGACTATTGCATCGTGAGACCGGGCATTTAAAAGTGCCGGTTTGCTCATTTTGTTTCGCGAGCACTTCTAACTAAAAAGTTGCCTACGTTTTTGTCGCGTTTGAATGAAATTAGTGGTGGTTGCGAAACGATTCTAACAGTCTCGGGATCATAATTTGAAGTTATTTAGAATGATGGCTTGGACTGCTTGATTATGAGGATGAAAAGTGAGGGTGAATGGAATTCTGTCATTCTTATCCTTTTGTGACGTTTGTAGTGCTGACTGTCGATCAATTTGTCGGTCGCGATGATGGCCCGCTTTGACCACAGGAGACAGGATAGCAACGTTTGTCGAAGAACTGGCTTATTTCCTCTGATTTGCTGGAAAAATCAGAGTCATCACTCATGAACTTCGAAGTCTAAGAAATTGAAAATCTGTAGGTTTGTTGTGCGCACTTGTACATAAGCCGTTGCCACTGATAGAAACTTTGATATTGCCCCCAAACCTGGACTCTACGGTCGCTACATTGACGACTGTATCGGCGCAATTTCATCCAGCAGAGAGGAACTCAATCAATTTATAACCTCCGTTCATTCCTTTCATCCGGCTCTAAAATATACCAGCTGGAAAATTTCTTAAACGTCACTGGCTTTCCTAGATATCAAAGCTCCATGTACAAGTGTGCACTACATACCCACAGATTCTCACAGTTATTTGTTGTATTCATCATCACATCCATCACATGCCAAGAATTGCATTCCCTATTCTCAATTTCTTAGACGTCGACGTCTATGTAGTGATAACCCTGATTTTTCCAGCAAATCAGAGGAAAATGAAAATGCCGGTCCGATAGGATGCCGTATTATTCGTTCAAAACAAGCTGTGTAGCGAACGAAATAACCTCTGGCTCCCAGGGTAGACAGGAAGACGACTAGGTGACCGATTCTGCGCAAACCCTCGCGATGTTGAGAAGGATGACAAGCCAGTCGCTCGTCATTTTAATCTTCCTAACCACTCCAAACAATACATGGCGATCTGCGGCTTTTCCCCACATCAAGGTACATTGTCGAATAACATTTTCGAAATGTAGGAATGAGGTTGTTTTTCCTTCTGTGTTTTTGTTATGTCGACTATAGAGAGATAGAAAGTGTAGTGTAAAATGTAAACGCATTTTGTTATGGATTAGGAGAATACAACTGCCCTCTGGAAAGCGATGCAGTTCTACAAAGAAGAAGTTATGCAATTGGATCTAAAGGTAATTTCACACGGTTAACGAGGAAAGAGGATTAAATAGAGCGTATCTTACTTTTCAGTTTTTATCACCCACAATACCGCGACACATCCGATGGTTTTGTGTGACATCCGCGCAAAAATTCAAACTGAATAATGATCCCAGACGTCCAGACAATAAGGAAAATGCCTGACATCTGCCAACAGCGTATATGTTTTGCGCGTTTTTGAGTTTATAACTCGAGTTTCCAAAAGGTTTGAATATGGCTTTTGTAGATGACACATCAATAAAAGATACGAGACCTTTACTGAGATTTTACCGCATTTAGAACTAGCAAGTCGCAAAATTTTGTTTGAATTTGGTGTATTTCAAGAACGATTCGGTAATTTTCTCAGAGGATATTAGTGCCATAGCCGTATACGAGTGACTACGTTGTTCTCTTCTTGTTTTTGTTTTTTGCTTGGTTGCATTGAGACGACGAAACATAGACAAATGATATAAGTTACCCTGAAGAGTACTGGAGTAGAGTTTTTTTATTCAGTGACTTGGATCCCCAGCTGTCATTGTTTCCGATTCTGTCAACTATCTCTTTTATGTTTGAGGTTTTTGCTGTGAGTCGTTTTTGCTGTTATCATCATCATATTTTTTTTTTAATCCTTAATGATATGCCCAAGAGAACTTTCCTTGGACCTCGGAGGAATAGTGACCTGTAAACAAGAAGGAAAACTGCCTATCGAACAAAACCTTTACGGTTGCTTACTAACGTGTATCACGGCCTTCTAACTGTAGGTTATCAACATTTCTAAGATGCAAGGCCCCAGGGGTCCTCCTGGATACAATGGTACCCAGGGCCCTCCTGGATACAATGGTACCCAAGGCCCTCCTGGTGTTTCAGGTCCACCCGGGGCCCCTGGATTTAATGGTACTCAGGTCCCTGGCGGAGTGTCACTGTGTTCTTACAAGGAATCAAAATCTGCTACTGTGCCTGGTGTTTATGCTTCAACAGACGTTACAGGAACTGAACCAAACGTAAGTGTTCAATAAGGAACTACCACAATAGATTGCAACAAATGTGCAAAAGAAAGGCTGAGAGTCAATATTTGCCACCGATGATATTGATTTTGACACCGAAGTGTCCAAATCGGAATTATTTCTTGAGAACATATTTTTATTACCTTTTTCCACGTCGTGAACGAATTTCTGCGTAAATGATGATTCCAATATTTAAGGCCCAACCGCAATCTTTTGCTTGCCGATATACGTTAATTTGATCCTGTTTTCAGAAGTTTCTTGAAGATTAAAAGAGTAAGGGCCCGTTTAAATGGAGATAGGGTGACCCTTCTAGAAGGGGTACCCTCTTAAAAGGGTAACCCTTGCCTATTGTATTTTCCGGTTTGGTTTACATGAGAGGTAGGGTCACCATAGGGGTAGGGTCACCCTATGCTTGGTAGGGTAACCCTCCTGCGAGGGTCACCTTTTTGCCATGTAAACACTTGAGGTAGGGTCACCCTCCTAGAAGGGTCAACTTTTGTGGGATCGGATTACCGTCAGATCAGCCGCGTAACTGTAGCCGGCGTTTTTCTATTGGGAGATACGACAGCAAGAACTCACAGCACTGAAAAACCGCAGCCAAAGAGGCAAGCGCAAGGGAAATTGAATTTACCGCCAAAATACTTTGCATGTCCGCCATTTTGGTTGTTTTGTACTAAGCGACCGCGCAGTTGTCTCCCTCGGCGCCAAATTCAACAATCGCGATAGCCCTAGGGACAAAACTTTGCATGTAAAGGGGGGGCTATCTTTTGCTTCTTCTAGAAGGGCGACCTTCCTAAGAGGGTCACCCTATCTTCATGTAAACAGGCCCTAAAATAGCCTTCGGTAAGATAAGCACGATTTAAGACACAGACACAGATAGCAGTATCAAGCCAACGCGTGCCACATCCGAGCTCACTGTACCTTTACGACATCTGACTGAGCTGAGAGGTGTGGGACAGTCACCGGTTCCGTCTATTGCCTTGCGGAATACAGCGTTAAATTTTACTCTTTTCCCATTGTTCATGGAATGTTCAGTATTTTCTTGCCCCGAAAATGTGGTGCTTATCAATCACGACAAATTCAAGTCAATGCAAAACAAGATACCTTGGCTACTTCCAGTAAAAAAAAAGCACTTTCGCTGATATGATCAATGGGTGCAAGGCTAAACCGGAGGGCTTCACTATCTGTATAAACAGACTTGTTGCTTGTAAAGTTCTCGATGGCCATCGCATCGTATTCCCTTCTAAGGCTATCTACTATCGTTTTGGCAAGTAATATATATATATAAGAATATATTTGTGACTTAAAAATGATCCATGCGTCAGTTAGGGCTTGTACGCGTATTTTTAGCCCGTGAAATCGCCGGGAGCTAGTGATTGAAACATAGCCCTCCGATAAGCGCCGGACCACCTTCTAGTTTCTCTGGGGACCACCTTGAGACGGCTTGGTCAAGCAAAGAGGCATGGAGTTATGGGACTGAAAATTGTGTGCTGGCTGGCGTTAAGGTCGGGATTAACAATGACTTGAATACTAATAGATGTTACATACTAATACACACAAGAGATTATCCCTCGAGTCACATGACTTGAGACGGTTTTGCATAATTATTTTATACCATGTCATAGTAAATATACAGCCCAACACAACCAATTCGGTACATAGGAAGGTTCAGTGGAATACCGACGAATATACAACGTAAACGGCGGCTTTTCTGCATTCTGCTTGGCTGTATTTTGTATGGCATGGTATAAAATGCAAAAAACATGAATGCAAAGCCATCAGAAATTGCTCCCTATTTATTTTTGGTAGGGTAAGAAATTCCTCGGGGTTAGCTGTGGAACAAACGACGCAAAAATTGTTTCTATGACTAGCACGGAGTCAAATGGCAAACGAACCTTCAAGTGTTCATGCAGTGGAAGCGTCTCTTCCGGAGCATCTTCCATGTATTGTACCATTTACTACTGGGAGTGCCCTACCTGAACTAAATCAGAGGGAACCAGTTCTACTTACAGATTATACCTACCATGCACGAAGTTATGATAGCGGCAAGGACTCTGATTTCAAAGACTTGTTCTGTGACCGAGATTAACAATGAAAATAGAAAGGCCTTTTCAGGGCTCATAGTATAGGGATCATACCACTTATCTATACGGTTCCTAGATCTAGAGATAATGTCTTACTGATGCAAGAATGGGATATAAGTGAATATAAGGCTTCTGTCTGAAATCATCGCATCTGCTAATTCTCTGTTCCCTTAACGGAGGGGGAGTAGGGTGATGCTGTTAAGTGTTACGGATACGGACATGGAATTTTACCTCTAAGCTTTGAGTACCAACGGTCTAAGGTTACATGAGAAAGAAACTAAGCAAGGATCAAGGATCAAGGATCAAGTTGAAAAATATATTCTGGAAGTTTTCATTCCCTCAGTGGCAAAGTTTTTGGGTGAGTCTCCTCCCTGACTTACTGTTTTGCTACAGCAAATGTTTCCCATTGATGGCTACATTTCCTAAATGAATGCTAGCTGTTGATTTATGTTATCACATTAAGGCTCCAATTTAAAGAGTGGATGCCTCTTACATATTAATATATGAACGAATAAAGCATACGTTGAAAGGCCAATATAGTGCACTGATCAAATGACTGTCCATGCTAACTTTCATTTCAGTTTAAACTTACAAGCGGAAAAAATGCATAAATAAACTGAAGACTTATCAATAAATTCTGGAGCGAATACTTAAAGTAATTTTAATTCGTTTCCACCATGTCTTTCTTACCCTGCAATGGTAATCGCTTGGTTTTAATTGAACCTCCAAATCGTAAAACGTCACCATCACATAGCCCCTTTAACTCCACGTTAGTGGCCGGTTTCTTCATTGATATTTCGTCTACTCCCTGCTCCTTTTTCGTAGTCTTGCTGGTTTCCATGTGACGTCATAGTGCCCATGTTGGTGGTCAAGAATAATAGCTTGTCTCGCGCTGGGAACTAAACTTTATTTTTATGCAAAAAAAATTGTATGGTATTGACATGCCCACCTTGTCACGTGGTTGAAAATCAAGAATAGTGGATTGTCGGGACTGTAGGGAACACGGCTGTTCGAGGAGGGCCGCTACCTTCATTTTAGTGGCACGAGAAAAAGAAGCCAACATTTTTGTGTTTTGGATCATTTAATTAATACGGTTGCAATCAGATTTAAATTGCAAGCATGAGTGTAGAAACAACTAAGCACAATTTCCCTACGGAAGGAATCCATCGTAAGAGGCGAGACAGTTCGTTGCCCTTTTTGGGGTGCGAAAATTATGGATTTCAGTATCACTTCACGTTGTCAATAATTGAAAGGTAATTTAGACATCTACAATAGATATATAGATTTCGGTGGATGGAATTGATCAGGTTGCAGCTGATATGGATTGAAGTTCAAGTTCGAGTTCTTTATTTACCACTTCCGACTTGCCCTACTTGAACCTCAACATGAGATAATAGAGTATCTCCTCAGTTAAATTTCGGGCGTCGCTCTTACTATCTCATCGTAAAAGCTTGCCAAGGTAAACGTCTCTCAGCTGAATGGTGAAGCGATAGCATCGGAGGTTAACAAACAGCATCATATGACAACAATTACATATCATTTGCTTAAAGTGCTATCGCTAACACATATTAGAAAAAATAGAGGGAGTACGGATTAAGTTTCAAAGTGAAAGAAGGAGTTGTGAAACTCACTGATTGTGGAACTGTAACCTGCGCAAATCCGCCTTGGTAAGCGTTTAGTACGCAGGATCATCCGAAAACTACAGCATCATGAATAACACAGGAGCTGGAGCAGGAAACCTCTATTACAACTTTGAAATGAGACCTAGTGGGGCAACTGACGCAGGGATTTATGACTACATAGTTGCAAATGGGGTTGCTTCGAGGGCAAAACAAACGTCCTTTGAAAAGCCAGGAGATGAGAGGAGGGGGCGACGAACAAAAGAAACTTCACATTCCCGCCAATCAGATGGAATAGTAGCTCAGCGACTATTTTACCTGGTCAGTTTTGTGGTCGTCGTTTCCTTCCTGACTGCAACTGCGACTTTGGTTTTGGCTGTAATGATGATGATGTCGCGAAACATGGGAACGCATTGTGCCTCGTACCGAGGTAAGCTTAATTAAGCGTTCATTCTACTACATGTATATGATAGTTCCATAATTATTGCTGAGAAATTTCTCGGGAAATGTGGAAAGACTACTCGCGACCATCCCAATTTCCTTGCAGCATGTTTCCATTACGTTTTACGGTTATGCTATGAAGCAAGTCGTGAAGTGTAAGCAAGCCTGTCTAGGAAGTGATTATCACCTTCGTTAACAAGTCGCATTTGATCCTTGACGTTTTACGAAAAATCCTCCTGTTCTGTCTAAACTTTGTTCTGTGCTTATGACCATTATGCATATCAAACATAACTTTTGGAAGTAACTTCAGTAATTCATATTTCACGAGATAGCGCAGGGCGAAAGAACAAATTTTCTCTTCTTCCCTTCCATGTCCACGCCTCACGGCGCAACCTCACGACGCAACCTCACGGCGTAATCTCACGGTGTAACCAATAGATGCCCCAAGTGAAAAGTCCACTTAACGGTGTTAGAGTGGCGATTTTAGCTTCAAGAGTGCTTGAACAATAACAAGCTAAGTGATCTATCCAGTGTGGAAAATGTTGAGTGGCGAGCCACTTGCATTATATTTATAAGCAAACTATAAATTAGCGGTTTTGAGGCACCCGCAAAGTGATAACAAAAAGTTTCTTGGTCAGTCACTAATAATTACCGTCAAAAGTTCAAGGAAGTGTGGGAGGAAATGAGTACCACTGAGTAACCTTTCATATTAAAGATTTTTTAAAGGAATCGAGAGTAAAGGGCGAGAGGTTCTATTGGCTATGGGCGGGTTTTATCTGATGTCATCAAAATGCTAAAACGTAGACTAAGGCGACCACAAAGCTCCTCTTTTAATATTTTCCACTTACCAGTGAGACAAATCTTCAAGGCAATTTTGATACTGATACTTCATTTTTCCATTCACAATAACAGAACTTTGAAATTTAGTCCATAACGCGGATGCCCGCAGAGCAATAATTCTTTAAAACGTTCAGAATTTTGACCGTCCTTTTCAAATGTTCACATGCGACATTAAAGTAAAATCCTGAAACAAAATTAGAAATACTGCGGATTGCATAATCTGCTTTATTTCCTTAATCTTAAACGACTTCCACGAAAGCTATGTTGCTGTTCCTCAAAGGGACACTTCCCTGCCCTTTGATGTTTCTAATTCTTGCATATACGCGTATATTGTTTTACTGATGAAAATCAAGGATAGCATCCACTGCTTCCAAAAACAGATTTACGTCAGAAAGTCAATTGTGATTTATACAGGGAGTTGTATATTTCTATTGAGCGAGAGATTAAAGACAGTAAATGAGATTTTGATTGTTTTTCACGACAGCTTTCGCAACATGTAAGTACTTTAAAACTTTTGTTGTGAAGAAATGTCAACACAACCTTCACTGAAGGTTAACAACGAAAACCTATTAAAAGGAATATGAAAGACTACTAAAAATGATTAACGTAACCTTGAAGTTCTCTGATAGAAAATATTTTCTCGAACGAACTAGATATCGTACGTGATTTGCAGACTTTCTTTAAAATTGGCTACAGTATTAACCTTTCTTTCTGTCAACACGTGATCAACCTTAAAAGCTTTAAAGGGTGATTACAGATATAACATATCGCTATCATATAGGGTTGAACCATATCAAAATAACATAAAAGTGACGTTGTTGTTGTTTGTATTCCATACGGCGCACGAAAACATTTTGATAGTCACGAAAGGTATTTAGTCGATTTAGATGTTCTTTTCTTCTGAACAGTTCGTTGGTAATCAACGACTTCGTTTTTTTTTTTATCTGAGTGAAATGTAATCTTTTACTTAGGATCCAATCAGCTCCAAAGAAGGGTTTTTTGGCAAAACAGTAACCGTTAGTAGCAAAGTGATTAGTCAATTTTGACAATAATGTCAGCATGTGTTTCTTTTCTTTCTTTCGCATAGCTTTACTATCGTTTTTCCACTGAGTTGTGAAATCTTTTACATTATGTTCCCTACTGGGAAGAGACCAGTTTCGTTTACCAGCTTGCGAATAATCTTTCACCCTTGGTTAAACAGTTTACCGAAGGGGCCTTTTTAAAAATAACAACGGATGAACTCTCTTTATTTTGGAACCAACTTCGCGAATCTGTGGTTTAATCTTTTACTTGGCAACGCCAAGGGAAAACTATCCTTTCCGAAACCTAGAGAAGACTACCTGAAGCGTAGCTTTAGTTACAGTGGCGCTCTTTTATGGAACAATCTTCCCGAGGAACTGCGTACAGCAATTTTCTTGGGTCTTTTCAAGAGAAAAATTCACAGATTGTTATGTGAATAGTACTACCACGCGGCAAATATGTAAACCAGTTGTAGAAGATTTTTATAACTCTGATGATGATGATGATGATGATGAGGAGGAGGATTTATATAGCGCTTTTATCCAAAGGGCTCAAAGCGCTTTACAACACTTTTTGCGGGACTTTGCCAGATTGCTTTTTAGGCGCAAATTGCAGTTTACAATCTTATATGAATGAATAGTAGGATCAACACAGGTGCCCCCAGAACAGAATAAGTTATAGACCATCACACCGGGGACTACGTCCCCTACTCTTTCCGATCAGTGTGCTGGTTCTTTAACGTCCCACACCAGTACTGTGAGACGGGACCTCCGGTTTTATCGTCCATATCCGAGAAGACTAGACTAGAAGACTAGATAGACTACGCAAATGGTTAGACTAGAAAGTCTAAGATGTCATTACAAAGGTAGCATTTTCTCCTCAGTTATTTAAAGACCCTTAGTGTTGGTCCGGCCTGGGCTTGAACCCCCGACCTTCCGCACAGCAGTCCGGTGCTCTACCACTGAGCCAACCGGTTTACTCTATTTAAAACTGATATTTGAACCGTGTTTAAATAAAGTTGTTGTTGTTGTTGTTGTTGTAATCCCCAGCTAGAGGGCTCAGAAGCACGATCTTACTTCTATTACATTATTCCATTTCACTTCATGCACACCAGCTGCTCTTTAGTTTTTGAACCAATTCCGTTGTGAAAATGTGCCGACAATCATTAAAAAATAGACTCAGTAAATCCCCCAAATGTTTTCAGTTTCTTTTTAAAAAAATGGCGAGGCTGTTACTTGTTATTATGGCAGCGGGTTCCATAAAACAGTCGCTGCACGACCGAAGGCGCGACCATCAAATGGGGAAGGGCTGACTTTTAGAACGATCACTGAGAAGAATGTGTAAACAAGCGAACAGAATATTTTGCAGGTGGTTTCGGAAACTTTGATTATATAACGACTTGTAAACAATAATGAGTAATTTGAACTCTGAAATTTACTTGGAGTCAGTTATGTGGGTTAATAAAAGCAGGTCAAATTTCAAAATTTTAAAAACCTCAATCGAGCTGCATCAGTCTAACCTTTCTGCAAACTGAACTATCAAGTTGATATTTAGGTAGACCAGAAAGAAGTGCGTTGCAATAATCTAGGTGCGAAGATAGAAAGGCACGGGGCAATGTCTTTGACAATAACAGAGTAAAGAATTTCCTCATCTGACTTGTGTTGTATAAACCGCAAAAGCACAGGTTTGACCCATGATATGAAGATATATATATATATAGACAAATACTGAGTGGGAACAGTGGAGTGAACTTCTTACTCGTCTGACTCAATTTAATGACGTTTCGGCTGTTGAGCCTTCCTCAGACAAACGTTAAAAACTAAAGACTTAACACCCATTCTCAGCTAAAGTGCCCAATTCCCGTGGGCACCTGTCTCATATCTTTGCTTAAGTAATACTTTGTGGTTATGATGCTGGCAATTAACTGACACTTCTTATTTAAAAGTTTGGTTTCTTTGGAATAAGAAAATACCTTTATGTGAAAGTAGAAAGCCAATGATTCGGTTTTAGAGATTAGCAAAAGTGTCTAGTAAGTGTAAAATGTGCTGTCCCAAGCCAACTCTTGTTAAAATGAAGTGAAATATCTTAAATTGTGCATCTATATGTGAACCATAAGATATTCATGTCAATACCCGGTACAATTATGCTGTCAAAAATAATTAAGAGGGAAGAAAAGGGCCTCTTGTGTTATCAACGAAGAGAAAATTGTCCTGTCTCACGATTTTGTAACTTACGTTACTTTGTAACTTTGACTTGATGATATAACTCTGGAATTGTTTTATGATTATTTAAATCAAGGTCTCCTTGCTTCAATTTCAGTATACTTTCTAGAAACATAGCTGGTAAAGCACTACTTTTAATACTTGAGTCAAAACAATGTCTTTTCTCCGGAGCATCTTTCCGTCGCTTTTGTGACTGGTAACATACGTTACCACATTTCTCTAAATCTGTTTTTCCGAGGCTGCACTAAACACGTTTACCGTGTAGATTGACCCTAAGGAACTCAAAGTAATAAGCGCCAATGTAAACCACAAGTTCTTTGTTTAGCAGATAGAGGGTAAAACCCAGAAAATGTAACATACGTTACCTTGTAACGTACGTTACCGAAGGGTGACAAATCAAAAATCACGTGTTTGTCAAGCTTCAGATCAACGGTCGCACGCAGTTGACATTTCTACTAAATTGTGAAATTCCACAAGGTCTTTTCGCGAGAATTTACTCACAGATCGAGGTCCTGTTGACTACTCGAAGGAAAAACATTTATCGTATCTGCACCCGCTCACTCACTCAAGTGGAGATCTCACGTCGGTTTGTAAGCAAAAAGCTTATATTTAAGCATAATATTCTGTGTTAGCAATCCCTTCATTAAAAGTACTTTAGGTCTTCAAAGAAGAATTTTGTTTCCTTTTTGACGGTCACTTTTAAAGACGTTTCCCGGTAACGTAAGTTACCTGAAAATTTAAGAGTCATGATATCATAGAAAATTTGGCAGGGTAATCTCCCAAAAAAGAGATTAGCAAGCAAAACGACCTTTTATTTTCCTTGTGAAGATATCTTAGCAGGAATAGCTACAGGACTACAAGGTTTCTGGCTATTTCCACCGCCGATCCGGGTCAGTGAAAAGGAGGAGAGCTGAAATTTGGGTGGACTACGCAAACAGCGCCCATCCAATATGGAAGATCCTGAAAAAGGCTGTTTACCTTGTCTTTAGCTACGCTTCGGCAATTTCAAGAACAATTTTTTTGCTTGGCCAAAGTAACAGTTTTTGGTAATCATGACGACGACAGTATTAAGACTGAGTCATACAATATGCTCTGTCAACAAATTGCGTTGTAACTTACGTTCCAGTTAATTTTTTAAAATTTTGAATACAACTTCACGCCAAGAAAATGGAAAATATATGCCCTTATTACATGTTTTATGATGTTTGCTGCGACGAGAGTTAAGCAATTTTTTGTCCAAACTATATATGTATAACCGAATAGTGATTTTAATGAATTTTGTTTTCAAGCAGCAGATTTATGAATTAAATTTAATATTTTCCCTAGTGTACCGGCTAAATATTTTTAAACGCTTCAAAGTAGTAAGATATCGTAATGTTAATGTTCTTTAAACAACTCTCGACCACAAAATTTGTTCATTAATGGGAATTACGGAGTTATTATTCTCGGTAACATACGTTACCCTAACTTGTGTAACTTACGTTACCACACATCTAATGCTGATTGCAACTCAGTGAGGTCATGTAGGCTTGTACATGTAATCACTGTCTAAAGAACCGTAATTGTATGTTATGACCGAAGTGAAAAGACTCTTTCCAGTTCAACATTTGTGATCTCGGGAAAATTAAAAGAATAACATTTTAGATATTGTATCTTACGGCCAATGTTATTGTTACAAAAATCTTTAAGGTTTTAAACATATCTGCGAGTTTTATGGAAAAAAACGGATTCTCAATATGGTTAAGGTTTGTAAGTGTTAGCCATTTCCTAAAAACGTTGAAATAAAAGTTATTCAGCCATTGTTTGGTCTTATTCCCGCCCTTAGATTCTACCAGGAAGTGTCACCTTGCATAAACAACATACCTTTACATAAATACGCATATCTCAGAAAAAACTCAAGCTATTACTGTCATCTTTTCAGAAAATAAACTTGAAAAGTCACTAATTTATTTGAAGTTATTTCTGATAAAATTAAAAGAACTTCATTTTTTTCGATTTCTCGCACTCAATTGGGCACTTTAGCTGAGAATGGGTGTTAAAACTATTTATAATGGCTGCGTGTATCGGAGGTATAGAGGTACAGGCTTATTCAAGCAACTTCATTAAGAAATAGAAAAAGATTTAAACTACAATAGTTTTGTATATATAGATGCATATGAGCATCAAACCAGGAGTTTCGGACGCTTTTTGATAGTTGTAATCAGACTAAAAACTGTTCAATAAACAGTCCCATCCGTTCCATTGCCTAATAGGTTTACTCGCCGTTCTCGCTTCAACGGCACCTTCAAGTCTTTCCAGATCACGAAGAGGGGCGTCTTTGAACTTAGATCACCAGGGCATCATAACACACTACGCCCTCTCAGTCATATCAACAACAAAGTTGTATCTTTTCAAACGTTCAAGAAACGGCGTGAGTTGCACATCAGTGCTCTTTAAAGCAATATGGAAGAAGCGCAATTTCATGAACTTATAAGGGCATGAACCTGTAGCCAGATTGTTGAGAACTTCATCGCTCTTCGTACGCGCCGTACCTCCCTTTGTCTCCGCTCGTTGTGTCTTTTTCTTTTCTTTTCTTTTTTTTTCTGTATAAAACGAGAAAAGGGATGCACCGGACTGTCATTCGCCGTTTCCACATTACAATCGAGCTTAATTAAGAGTTGGCAAATAGCTTCAGCTTTTACTGAGACCATGCACTAGAAACACATTAAATGGCTGACTTACATTTTTACACACAGAGATCATTACACGTGAAGCAGCTCAATCAGACCCCACGGACAAGTTATGCAAGTTTTAGCCCCTTTATCCCAAATATTGTATTTCAGTATATGGGAAGCATATGCTTTTCATTTATCGTTATTTATGTAACAATTTGAGCTCAAAGTTTTCCCTAGTGCTTTATGTGATAGTGCTGTAGGTAACGATGGTATTTTGCTTAGTAGTTTTCGCATTAAGCGGCAGATATGTCCTTTCACTCAACCAGAACTTAACTAAACTTTTAATAGCGCCCAATCAATAACTCTTCAACTTTGTGAAGTCTCTCCAACAGTTTGGTTCTAACCCCAACTGCAAAAGCTCCGTTGATCAATTATCAACCGGCTTGCTTGTATGCAAGTTCAAGGTAATCATTATTTGCAAATTCGACACACCCCGAAACGACACTTTCTCCAACCCTGAAAATCAATGTCTCGATGATGTCAGCTAAGGGAGCAATTATGATAGTCCGACTCTACTTTCTGTGTTATGTGTTTTGTGTTATAAAGTATGAGGGGTCAAGGACAATTAATTGCACTGTGTCCATACGGCAGGCAACAGCGAACAAGATTCACATATCGTTTTTTGTCGCCTTTGAGGAATGGTGTAATGATCACTCAACCACATTCAGTGACCGTTCGGAAACAGGTTCAACCATAGTTTAAGGAGTATTGCTTAATTTATCTTTTTTGTAACTTATTTTTTTCAAGTCTGTAATTTATTTATTAGATACACGACCCCATCGGTGTTGACGCTTTAACCACTTATCGTGTTTAAATAAAGTTGATAGTACACTCTTTCTTTCTTATGAGAACCTTAAAAAAAAACGTTGAGGCTTAGATTACAAAATCAGTGTTAAGAACATGCTAAGAAAATACGCATGACGAGAGTCAGTTAAGCACACCTTTATTTTGCTCATCTGTTTCAGTTGTCGTGTTGTGAACCTCTGTGTTCAATGCTTTTGCAAAGCTAAATTTACCAAGAGTTGGCTGGCGCGACATCTTTTTCGCGACACCAGAGCAAGCAGTGATGTGCCAGTTAGCAACTCTCGGTGATTACCACATCACAGCAAACACGATAAATGCACTTTTATAAGTTTCTGCTGGTCACGTCCTCATTGATTTATGGAGATACTGTACCATGTAACTTAAGAACATCTTAAGAACGTTTTCAGGCTCAAATCGCAGAAAAAAATAAAAATGAGCAGCCCCAGTTCCAAAATCACTGTAGACGTTGTCATAGAAAAAAAAAGTGTGTATGTATGTACATCGCGGCATAGCAGAACAAATTGATTGACGTAGTACAAAGCCCGCAAGCGAATTTCGCTTCTTACCTCTCTTTGCGTTTGTAAGCGTTTCATAAGCCTTTGTTTACCAGCAAGTATGACCATATTTAGCTGCATTTTGATGTGACCGTCAACACCGGCGGACACCAGGAAAACACAAGTATTTGTAAGGTGACTGCCGCCTTCAGAGAGGTGACCGCTAATAGCGCTCACGTTTTCGGTAAAGATGGGAACAAACTTATATAATATCTGCCTGTCACTCTCATAAGATAGGTTTTATTTTGTTAAAGCGATAAAAAAAAGAATAGAAGGCGAAGAAAGATAAACTCTTTTAGTTTTGTAAGAACCTTTTGTTATAAGAACATTGAGGCTGAGATTAACCCAAATTTTAAGAACATACTTAGAACAAACCCAGCCTGAGAGTCGCGCCAGTTAATTGAGGGTAGTAATGGATCGCAATGAAAAGGGCGTCTTGCCTTCATACTGCTACCATTTTTGGCAGTCAATGCATGAACATGCAAAAATGTTTGAAGGTGGCTTACTACAGCTTTTTTTTCTGCTATGCGCGATTATGCTTGGCTTGCACGTGCTTGAAGTCGCGTAAACATCACACGCGAGCTAAAGTCACACGAGCTGACAAAGGAAAACCCCACGAGCAAAAATGAAAAAAGAACCGTTACGTGTGTCGTGCAAAAATCCCGAATACTGAAAAGAAATCACTTTCACTACTATGTCACTACCTTCCACAGGGTTTAGGTGTAGTCGGCGCAGTAAAAAAAGCCACATTGTAACTCAAAACACGAGGTTGTGGCGTGAAGAGAGTGCACGCGCGCTCGTAGCTGTTAGGTTTTCTCTGACAAACGCATGCGCAATTCTTTTCTCAAGGCAGGTCGCAAAAAACCTAAAAAAAACAATTTTCCTGGCTTAATTTCTCAAAAACTAGCGGTATAGCCTATGTTCAAACTTCAGTATCTGCCAAAATACACCAAAATGAAGACGTAGAATAATTTTCAAAAACACCTGTCAGACAGATTTTTAGTAATTTTCAAAAAAGACAAAATTCGACATTAGTCGCCGATTGAAAAAATTGTGCCTGACAGATTTTCACGCTCTTCTCTCTAAATGTTTCTATCTACTGACATTTCAGATCCTGAAATTTTCAGGTGGGGTACGTCGCACGGCTAGATTTTGAGAAAAACACGCCTAAACGGTCTATTTTGTACCCTCACCCCCTATTACTTAAACATGTTTCTGTTTTCCACAGACAAGATGTTTTATTTTTGCTCCCAGATGTTTCCTTGCTCGGTTCAAGTGACTCGAGCTCGCGTGTAATGCTTACTAAACCACAAGTGCGTGCAAGTCGCCGGGAGCGGAAAATAAACTGCAGTAAGCCACCTTAATTACTGCGCACGAAATTGATGTCGCAAGGTCATGCTACCTCAGCCATCGAGCGCGCGCGCGCTGAGGAAGAAAGCCAACTAAGTAAAAGGATGTCACCAGTTGACTAAATTCACTTAATAGGTCCATTCAAACAATATTTGGCAGAGAACGTTTCACTTTAAAGACTTAATTGCAATATGTTTGGGCTTACAGACACTGTAGCCTTTATTCGCTAACGAGGCCAATTTTTTTTAGATTTAGGATGTTCTTCCGGGCATGCTGTCTCCAAACCGAAGTCGGTGGCCCTCCTTTTTTTTTTTTTTTTTCTTTTTTTTTTTTTTTTGTCACATTTCTGACATAACTAACTCATCATCTTACAGTGGTAAAAGTCTTCGGAAAAAACTTCAATGTTGGAAATTTCCACGCAAACGTCCTTAAGACAAGTGTTGCCAATAGACATCTCTAAATAAACACTTAAAGTGCTTTCGAAACGCTTCGAACGATGATCGCGTAACTACGTGAATGCTTGAAAACACTCAACAACCTAAGCGAAACATCAGTGTGGTAAATGCTGAATGATGAGCCAATCGCAGTTGTAAGCAGGGACGTAATAAATTCGCAGCTCTGTTAACTGACGTGGCATGCGCAAAATGGTTTCAAAAAACAAGAACTTACTTGCCCACTCACAACCCCTAATAATTAGTAATTTCAAAAGTCTTTCTAGAGTGTGGGAACCAATGAACACCATTTATGAACTCTTATATCGAAAGATTTTAATATTGAAATACATTTGACTTCAATCTAGAGCGTGGAATGTAATAATAACTTCAGTATCCATTGTTCGGTCCAGAAACAGATTTATGTCAAAAGGTCGATGGTGATTACAGGGCCTCTATCGCATCTCAGAGCAAGTGACGAAAGACTACCCGAGATATATATTGGGATGTTAACTGTTCTGCACGAGAGCATTTGCGGCAACACATTATAACTGTTGACAGTGTTATTGTCAAAACATACCAATCAACACATGTTTACCGTTAATCGAATGTTGCAAGAAATAACTTTCGAAGATAAAAAGTGCGAGGAAAAGGTAGATTTGAGGTTCTCTGATGGTGCGTGATCACAAGAGTTTAAAGAACAGCTTAAGTAACCAATCTTTCTCGCTGTCAATGTCTGTGATTGCAGGAGTTGATTATCACCTTCACGACTTCACCTTCACCTTTGGGAGTGAATCATGAACGATGTCAGCGTAATTTTTAGAATTTTTTTACCACTTAGGCACGCGAAACAATCTTGCCTTATGCAATAGAACAGTAACACATCAAGCAATCCATTGTTGTTCACAATTTTTTTCTTGTGAATAGTTCACTAGTTCACTTAGCGAGCAGCCTCAAAATCAATGCCTTATTGGCATCTAAATTAAAACACAGCTTGAATGAATAAAGTCCGGCACAACGGCAGCCTTAAGGCGATATGTTTTTCATCGCGAATTGTTCCAAGTGAAGACGAACGTCAGGCTCGTATGCGTGTTCTTCAAGTTCCTTCAGTTGAACGGGTGCTTTGAACGGGCGGCACGTTTTGGAAACCGCATGTCCCAGTTCGACTGTAATTGGAGGTCGACGCCCCTTATACGCCCTCTCGTTGTTGTTATTTGACGGAGTGAACATACAGCTGTATACAAGTTCACATTGGAACCATCTGGAAATTGGAAATCTTGAGAGGAAACCTTGTTTAAAACCAGCAGTAATTTAATCGATCTCGAGATCTAATCTTATATACAAATTTCACTACAGACGAAATCAAGAATTCTTGTCACCTTCACAACCCCTTGCTGGCTGAGAGAGTTTTTATTAAATCAGAATGAAACTAGAGCGTGTATGGTTCTGGTCACTAATCAACTGGGAGTTCACAGCCAGGATCAAGAGCCAGGAGCTTGTGCTTTAATAACGATTTCATCCACACCTTCAGTAGATATTACACTTAGACTGATAGCTGTTTAGGCAGCCGTAGACCTTGTCTACTGCCATATTAAGTATTATTTTACCAACAGGTTTTTTTTTATACAAATAGCAACACGTCTGCCATGAATAACACCGTGAAAATCCAAGGAATCCTTTTCGATACTAGTAGCCGAAATTCCAAACGGCTTTTAGCTAGGACAATGGGATCTCTATTTTGGAAAAGTCCCGGCTGATTTTTTAAAGCTCTTTCTTTGTGGATCTTAGTTAGATTAACAATAATATATGTGGAAGTGAGTGTAGTTCATCATCTTGTTCTTTTTCCCAGCAAATTAGAATTCAGATGACGTAACATCATCGGTGAACTTCAAATAAAATGTGAGAGTACTCAGTCCGCGAGTTAAAAAAAAAAACTATTGTATTTTTTAATTGAAACAAGGTGAAGTTCCACTGATCCGAAAACGAAGGTCTTATCGACAAATTAGCCTTTATGAAAGGCAAACAGCAGACTGAGGAAGTGAGAAAAAGACAAGAAGCAGCACGATATGTTCAGTCGTAGCCTTAGAGCGTTTGAACAAGAAGAAAAAGCGAAGAAAACGTTGCACTCGATCAAGACACATCCCAGTGACCTTCCGAAAGCACTACCATTCTCAAAATTCTAAGAAACGACATTACAGTCATGAGCAATTCAAGAAATTCTATAGTTTGAGTTTCATGCAAATCCCTAAACCTAACTGAGGCGCATTTACACGACAGAGCAAAAATGGTGGGACCATAGCCGCCTATGATCCCGTTGCGGAAGGGAGGACCGAAGCTCACGGTTTCTTTGCAAAAACTATTCCAACCGTTCTAGTTTTTGTCGGATCCGTGCCATTTTTGCACTGTCGTGTAAACGCGCCTTAACTTATCAATCGACATGAACCCAGAGTGCCTTCCGCGGATTTTACCATTATTCGCCGGGAGCTGGCAACTAACAGCTAACATGAAAGTGACCAATTAAATGTTTATATTTTTTTTTAACTGAAAATAAGAGCAAGAGACCATAAGAGACCAAGCTAATGATCATAGAGTCGCTATATATGATAAGACAAGTGTGCCCTCACATCGAATTTAAGGCAACGAGTGCCACCTTATTCTTGGCGGTATGACAATTAGACTAGAAACTAGATCGAACGCAACGTGTACCATTTTGCCCTGCCAACTGCTTCCTACCTCTTTTTACTGTTCGTGAGCCAAATACCATAAAAAAAAATTAAACGGTCACTTGATCAAGTAAAAAGGTAAAGGAGATGTGGAACTACAGTGAAGATATTGCTTTGACAAGGAAAACTGTCAGAACAGTCAGGTGGTCCTGTCAGACATCTGGTTAGGCTTTTTTCTTTTTTTTTTTTTTCGCTGGTGGTTGTGTTTGCTTGTTTGTTTGTTTTGTGGAGGCAGTAAATTACATCAGGAAAGGATCAATGACACTGATCCAAATTATCGCATTTTGTGCCTACAGGGGAGCCGTAGCGGCAGACAACAAAGTAAAAGATTGCGAACCTTGTATGTGCAGTTTTATTTTAATCACTCTTGCACGAGAAATGGCCTTGGCTTAAAGACCAATGAATACAATTGACCGTTTGATACAGGTTCAACTGTTTTAAGGAGATATCAACAATAGACGAATTTGTATGTCATAACGCAAAACTCGCCGACACCCTGAATTAACCATTAAGGACGTTATACCTCTTCGCCAATCGTAGAGAGAGATAAATCGTGTACTTTCATTTCATATGAAGATATTTTTTATATAAGCAATGACCACTGAAGATTATGAAAACAGATGCATCTGTTTGGACTGGTCACTACCGCCGTTTAATAGATCGATGAACGCCGATCAGCGCTCACGTTCGCAGAAAATATGAGATGGGCTCAATTGGTGACCCCTAATATAGAGCCTGACCGCTTAACCCTGTCACTCCCATAAGAAGGGCTGTATTTTGCTAAAGCGATAAACATAAAAGCAAAGACGACGTATGAGAGAATATATATCTCGTGAAAGACTATTTTTAAGGGCGTATTGTAGGTACGTGGCTTTCTTAAGTAGCTTATACGTCATCATGAATAGAGACCGCAAAATATTGTCATTCATCAAGTAAGTGGAGTATAGCGAGAAACCACATCTTTGCAGCCGCCAGAACATAGGATAACACCGGATATTGTATTAACCTGAATCAAATGGAAATAGAAAGCGTGTCTAAGTTTTAAGGGTGGTAAAACAAGTTTAACTGTACACAAAAGAAGGTGCAATTGTTTGCCGTACGGGGTTCACATTTCACGGGCATACGTTTATGACTGTACGACGCTTTCTAGAATGCTCGGACTTAACTACAGAACTGTGGGCAATGAGCAGCTTGGGCAATGCATTACCGAAAATCGCGAGGTCACGGGTCCAATCCCCATTGGAGTTTTGATTTTTTTTTTTTTTTTTTTTTAGGCTTCTTTACGCAATTGTAAAAATTGTGATCACAACTGCGATGATCATTCTTCATTTGGTTTCATATCCGCAGTTCACATATGATTTCTTTCATATGCATTTACTCAGAATAGGAATTAGCGAAAACAAATCCACAGGCAAGAACAAAATCGCGTCGTGTTCCTTAACTTCAGTTTGCAAACCGTGACCACCGAACAAAGAAAACTGAACCTTCAGTATTTCTCATTTTTCTATCACTACTCTCCAAGTCAAATTTCTTTAATATGCATAATCCATGCATATTGGAAAACTACTATTCGGCTCTATCCTGCATAAAACGGAGTCGTCTTGAAAACTCAGCGAAATTGGCTCTGAGACTACGCTGAGTGCAAGAGGTTACTTCGTGCCCTGCACACTGAATTTGTTACTGTCAGCGCTTCATGCCTCAGACTAGATACGAGGAGCAGAACCTACGGTATCTATTGTACTCTGAGATTGGCTTTATAAGATAAACATGTGTTCTTTTGAAAGTTCTAGATAATTCTCTGTGGTGCCTCAACCCAATGTTTCCCTGTACTTTTCTGGTAAGATTATAGTGTTACAGTTGGCTTTTGACAATGACCATGCATTTTTAATTGAACCACCTCTAGAAACACTTACATGACTCTAATATAACTGAACTAACTTGGCTACTAACAAAAGGGTGAAAAAATAACACAAGGCAAGAATAGGTTGTATTTGACAGCCAGTTCACTTTAATGGGCGATACAATGCCTCGGTGCGAAATTCAGCTTTAGAAACGAAGCGCTCAGCTTGCGTTTAACGGACGAAGGAAACAGATCGGCTTTCCGCTTTTCAACCCCAATGAAATTATCACGGGCCAAAATTGAACCCTAAATCAATCTTTCCAGGCGTTGTACCATGATCTTTCAGTCGAGCTTTCGAGATCAACGGACACCATACTATTACTCAGGGTGAGCGTTGAAGGTTCCGTAAGAAAATAGTGCATACATGAAGCCCAGAATAACCGCTACTGGGTGTGCGGAGTGGAGCTGAAACAAAGGACCTCAGTATTTTTCCGTCATCAAAAGTTTTTTTCCTGTTTTGCAACATAATCACATTACCTTGCAAGCCCACAGTAAACCTACTACTGTCAAAACTGGTCGTTAACACGTAAACTCAAAACCAATTTTAACTGCTAATTCTAAAGTGCAATCCCTCCCTTCTTTTTAACCTCCACCCCATATGATTGGAAATAACGAAAACTTAAAGTATTGCAAATTTTGAGTGGCAGTCCAGGTCCAGCAGTCTTTCATCCGACCAAGCCGAACCATGTAGCACGCTTGACCTCACGCGCTGTTTTTCGGCAATCTTTTTCAGCAGTTGACTGATAGTTGTACATCATTAAGAGCTTGCCCCTGTTGTTGCTGAAAATCCAAAAATCCACAAAAAAAAAGTTATCTGACGGTAATTCAATCACTACTGTGTTAGACCTCTCTTCTTGTAGTCGCTGTGTCTGCGTTCATGAATTGCAAAAGCATTGGTCCCGCTATAACTTCTCTGCCTAAGGATTAAATATACCCCAGTGTGTTTCAGTAGTTTTAATCAGTTTGCTTTGAAGCAAATGTTGGCTTGCAAGTATAGGATAGTGTGAACAGCACTGCGGGCATTAAACCAATCAACGCGACAAATTTTCATGCTTCAAAAACTTGAAATGACCTCCACTTTCTGCAACATCAAACTCACTTTCGCGTAAAGCGACAAGACATTCTTGTCCACAACAAGTGCACTAAAATTGTGTCCGTACTACGTGCCGGTGAGTTAGGGGGCGGAAACGGAGGAGGGAACCCGTTTCTATCTTCTCGATCTCGCACGCTTTAGTGGTTTTCGAGTTCGCGCTCCTTGGCGTGCAGTCTCCGGCAACTTGATCTCCTTCAGATGTTTCTAACAGTGAATAATAGCATCGGAAGTAAACAAGTAGCATCAGATGACAGCTTATATTTGATACAGCACCGGTATATCGAGTACTGTCACCTGGACATTTGAAAATGTTACACAATACTTATTCAATTTCAAAGCGAATGAAGAGGTCGCGGGACAAACTAACCGAATAACCGTAGCCTACGCTGACCCACCTACAAGCAAATTTTCGCAGGGCGGAGAGCTACATCTGCATTAAAAAATGAATACCACTGCAGCGGCAAAACAAAACATTTATTTCAACGAGTTTGAACTCAGATCCAGAGAAGCAACTGACGCCGGAATTTATGACTTCGTCGTCGGGAATGGCGTTGTTCCTGAGCCGAAACAAATGGCATTTGAGAAACTACGAGCTGCAGAGAAAGGACAACCATCAGCAAGAGCATCACAGTCCGCCCAATCAGATTCGGAGTTATTTCAACGTTTGTTCTTCCTTGTAACTGTTGTTGTAGTTGCCTCTTTCCTGACCGCCGCCAGCACTTTGGTGTTAGCTTTAATAATGATGATGTCGCAAAACACTCCGGTAACAGCATGTAACCCTGTGCGAGGTAAGCTCATTTCGTGGCGGAATCATTAAAGGGAAATCTGGGAGATGCGGCTAAATTTCCGAAGTCATGGCAATTAATTAGTAGAGCGGAAAGAGGGGGGTGTTACTTGGGACGGTTAACATTTGCTGGTTACCCCGGGTTGGTTACATACCAATAGCCCTTCTGGGGCCAATCCCCTTTATGGCCTACAATGCGGCCAACTATGGACCGCATCTCACTCTTTTTTCGAATGTGAACTGCGTGAAGCAGGACCTAGGCTTGCCACAACTCCAAGAAATGTTATAGCCATTTTCCTTATAAGGGCGCCTGATTTCAGACACGAGACATTTTTTTACCTCCAACTTGGCTGACCCGTGTTGAAAATGTATACTTACAACCTCATTTTGTCCATATTAGTAACTTTTGAAAATGCGACCTAATTAATTACAGTCAACTGATTCTGTATTTCGGCTCAGTATGCAAGACAACCTTTCATAACAGTCATTTCAGATTGTAACAACTTATGTGATTCCAAAGCACACTTCCTCTTTTGTGACTTATATAGGATCGAGGTTCCGACCAGTAAAGTCCCGATTCGTTCTATTGTTTTTAAAAGGATTATGTTTTAATCCATAATTACCTTTAAAGTGTCACTTCAGTGGTCCTCTTCGTGATTCATCTTTTGCATTATGTAATTGTGGAAATAGCTGCCATGCGGATTATCACGTTTTACAGTGAGATCAATGAGATATAATCACGTGAATTTTTAAATGAGTACTACTATCAATGTTATGCTATTTATGCACCTTATATTAATAAGGCTTAAATTTGTCTTCGTAACAATAAACTCCGGAAAAAGAGAAATGATCTCATTTCGTTACCGAAAAGTGGGCTGAATTGAAAACTGCAAAACTCAGTTGCTACAGCCCATTTAAGTTGCTTCTTAGTCGTGACTGAAGGACTTGAAATTCGGGAAGAGGGCCACCTGTAAATTCCATTTATATATGTATTTTTGTATCAGTTTGAATGGGCACTGTTTCATTTACGTTGAAGCCGAGAAGTCACGAATTATGCGTCAAAGAAACTATTCATGGTGTTTTCAGGTGCCATGGCCGAGATGCCGGAAATAAAGACTAAATTAGGCAAAGGATCGGAAAAAGTCACGAAGGGGCTGGAGACAGCAAAATGTTTGTCTCAAACTCAAACGCACTGGACTTTTCTCGAAGTGCACATCTTGTCTACAGACGAATTGAACCAAAAATGAACCCCTGTTACCGGCGTTACTTTTTGCCATGAAAGATGCAATATATAATATAACAGGGCTCGGCGTGAAGGTTTTTTTGTGTCTTTTTTTTTCATCACATTATTTTCTTGGCTGTTACCGCGAGGACTTTCAGTAAGTTGAATTTTGGGGTTTGAACCTCTATACTACGTTGATGTTGTAAGAACTCAATTTTCTTTGATTGATTGAATATAATAAATCACGGTCGTAGGAAAGAACAGAATGATCCGACTAACGAGTAGGCGAGATGTTTTGAATATCCATGGCGTTTAGTGAGCGAATCATCTTGTTATTGATCGGCATCATATGACCTTGGAATCTGAGAGCCATGGTTTGATTTGAGACCCATGGTTTTTGATTAGCGCACTCTTCAGTTCCACAACAAAAACAACAACGGTGAGCTTTGTTTTGTTTTGTCACGATCTCTACGGATCCCACTTGAAGAATCATTTTAATTTTAAGAGCCTAAACAGTGGTTGCCATGACCACTCTTGCAGATAAACTGGTTCCACGTTGGGCTAGGAATAATCTAGAGACGCGATTAGCTGTCTTTTGTGATATAAAATATAATGTCGACCTTACTAAAACGTGCTATGAACTGACACCTGTGGCATGAACTACTCAATCTGGAGTAATTGAATGTCCGCGCGGAAAGTGAGTGTTCGCCTTTTTGTCAATCAAGTCAGGATGAACCGTATTTGCTTATGTGATCACATGCTTCGACTGAAAAGCTGTGTACGTGTTGACAATTTGGGTCTGCTTCTAAGCAGCCGATTAAAAAAAATAAAATTATCCGTTCTAATGGGGCCTGTTAGTGTTTTAGAACATGATTGATAAAGTATCCGCTCACTTATCTGATCATGCAATCGTAAAATAAGCCACAATACAAAGTCCAAAAGTCGTTTTTGTTGAAGATAATTCATTGATGGGAGGCGGACTGCACAACCTTTCTTGACAGGTGTCTTAGTGTGCAAATCGTGCACTTGCGTCGCAACTTGAAGATGTTCAACTTCAGTGCCACGAACTCAAAGGACACTCCACTGTGGAATGTATTGGACATCACCGCGGGAACCTAACGGTATTTTCTCTCATGCAGTGTTTGTTGTCTTCAATTATGTAAGATAAGCTGAGGTATTAATTATATAACATCACTTAAACTATGATTGCCATTCCTAGTAATTCGCCTGGCACGGAAGAGCCCATCAGGGTGGTGAAGTGACCAGTAAGGTAGTGCCGACGGAGAGCGGAGCTGCTTAATTCTAAACTGACAAAATTTGATAATACTGATATATTGCTGGGTGCATTCGGCATGGCCTTCCACTACCAAAATAACTTCCGTCCTCAACGGGCATGGACTGTTGATGAGACAAAAATACCAGCGCAACGAGCATGGGCAGTTAAAGAAACGGAAATTCCCCATCGTCCCAATTCGACTGGCCTTACACCGAGAAGGGTTTTTCAAGGGTCCTTGATCGTGAATCCGACTTTTCAAAAATCTAACGAAATTGTGGAAAATGTCCAAGAAGAAGACATGGCGTTACAATTACCGGAAGCTCCGCAGTTGCCACATACACCTCGCAGCTTCGCTATTAAGACAGAGGGGAAAGATATGGTAAGAGAATGCAATGTTGCAGTCGTCGAAAACGAGGACACGATCAAGAAAACGGCGTCACTTAGCAGACCGCTCACTGCTTTAATGGGAATTGTGAGCCTGGCATCCTTTCTTGCGCTTCTGTTAACAGTGCTGATTCTATCTGGTTACGTTGGCGCAAGAAACTGTTCTTGCAGTGTTAACCAAGGTAGGAGTGCGCAAAAACACCTGTGCCCCAATTTTGCCTGACGTAACAGAATATGCGGTCAACCCTCTCCGACCAGAACTTCGATTCCCAAAACATTTTTCTTTAAGACTTCCTTTATTTTTATTTCTGAACTACCGACAAACGCAGCCTGGGTTAGGGGTTTGATGTTTTAAGTATAGTATTGTTAGGAGTGTTGCCAAAAGTGCGCACTCTTTGTTTAATCATATACGCATTGCTTTATTTTTTTTTTTTTTTGACAAGTACGTAGTTTATCTCAATTAACCTCTCTATCTCCCATTAACCACTCGCGTGGGTTTATGTATTTTGGCCATCTAATCATGAAATCTGATATGTTTTAGGATCCCCTCAAAGTAGCCAGACGCCCTTCAATCTTCGCCTCTAGACGTACAACCCCGGTAAAAAAAACTCGAATTAAAAGCGCGCATAGTAGGACGTTTTATAGCTTTTCAGAAATTTCCTCAGGTATGGAAAATCCCTGGTAACCGAGATGTTCTTCATTACCAAATGTTGCGGCTTTTTAATTTGGTCAGCTTAAGTTAGGGTAATATTAATTTATATTTATTAAATTAAGATTCCGCAAAAATGAAAGTCTCCTTTTCAAGACAATTAAATCTGCGCTACTCAGTATTCGCTTATTTCGTTTCCAGGGTATCGTCGTTGTGACCAGGTGATTCTGTTGGCCTGATTAAAATTCGCTGACCCTCACAGCTGATGTTTTACTTCACTTTTACTTTTGTTTTTAAACGTCGGCTCCTTAAAACTGCACCTGCAGGAAAGCGGAGCACAATGGCGGACGTCCAGTTATCGAGGGTCAACCCTCACTGGGTCAACCTTTACAGTCAGGAAAACATTAGAAACATTCATCATTAGTCCCAGATGTTCATTCAAATTAACGGTCATGCTCGATGGCATGCCCGTGGAAACCACAAAATTCAAAGGTCTCATGGCCTTAAAATATTTGCACCAAGTTTTTTAACAGTTACAAGCGGTCTAAGTTTAAGGGCGGTGGTCATTAGAATGGTTACCGAGTTGGCTTCGTGTCTTTTTTTTAATAGCCTGGCTGACGCTCAGTGCCGAATGCGTCTTCGAGTAAGGCGGGAACAAGGGTAGGAGCAGTGGCACAATTTACTCTTCGATCTCGGCGGGAACTTAGGAAACTATTCGTTCGGTTAGACTTTGTATATCTTAAGATCAGACATATCATTAGTACCAAATGTTCATCCAGACATGGTGTCGAAAGGCGTTGAATGAAAATGCCTCTATTAAAAGTAAGGTCTTTTAACCTCATATATGAGGTAGACTCTTTCTTATTGTTGTCGTTGTTGTTGTGGCTGTTGTTCATGTTGTCTTCAACAGTAAAACA
The DNA here is from genome assembly GCA_948470475.1 of Galaxea fascicularis. Classification (NCBI taxonomy): domain Eukaryota; kingdom Metazoa; phylum Cnidaria; class Anthozoa; order Scleractinia; family Euphylliidae; genus Galaxea; species Galaxea fascicularis. Next base: position 22,420,979 of record OX419342.1, on the reverse strand, counting down.
ACAATTCGACGAACGAACTTTTGCACAGCGTCATCTCTGAAATCAGGAGACTCTGCATGTTTATGCGTCTCACTTACCAGTGCCTCCATTCAGTGCTAATGCTGTGTGCGTGTTAATTGCTCTTGCAAGAAACGAGAGACAAGCGATTGGATGAGGGGCGAGATTTGCCCCTACTCGAATTTTTATCCAGACATGGTGTCGAAGGGCGTTGAAAGAAAATGCCTCTATCAAAATTAAGGTCTTTTGACCTCAAATTTTTTGTAAGGTAGGCTCTTTCTTATTGTTGTCATTGTTGTTGTGGCTGTTGTTCATGTTGTCTTCAACAGTAAAACAACAACAATTTGACCAACAAACTTTTGCGCAGCGCCATCAGTGTCTCCGTTCAGCGCTGATGCTGTGTGCGTGTTAATTGCTCTTGCAAGAAACGAGAGACGAGCGATTGGATGAGGGGAGAGATTTGCCCTCGCTCAGTTAGCGGTAGCACATTTTTTATGTTCATTATTACTGAGTTCTAGACGTTTCGTGCCAAATCGTGTTCAACTAGAGCCCTTTATTCTCTTAAAAGCTCATTTGACTTAGAAGTTAAGTTTTTTAGAAATTTATTTTAAACAGTGCAATAGCAACACGCCAACAGATAAGTTGAATCCAAACAAAGAGCAGATTGACGGCGTTAACTTTTTTCCCATTTTAAAAGGATATTAGCAACAACTGTATATCAGCACAACTGTGGTACAATCAAGGCAAGAACAGTTTCCGGATCAGCATCTTGGCATTCGAAAAAGGAAACAAAACCAACAGCGAATAGTGAACAAACTTTACTGAAATTGGCTACCTTCTCCTGTAGCATTCCATCACATTGCAATTGAAAGCCCACTCGGCATTCAATGACCTGCACTTGAAAAG
>OX419342.1:22407576-22415076 GCA_948470475.1 Galaxea fascicularis | reverse complement strand
CAAGTGCTGTCTACGTGAAACTTTCGGACAATGTTCAATTCCTTGAACAGAACATCACGTTTCTCAGAGACACTTTGGTAAGAGCAGCATACTACCACAGTATTAGTGAATCCAAGTACGCTATATTATTGCTCAGGCGGTAATACCACCAGTTTAAGGGCTCCTTTATATTTCTTCTTCTTAGTTTGTAGTGTAGTTTACCTATAGACCCTTGTTAATGATGACATCTGCTAACTTAACGACTCAATTTTGGACAATTTGTTGCGAGAAGAGGAACACAACCTTAGAAATAGGCCGCGAAAAGAAAGCAGAATGAAATACGATTTTACGCGGTAATTGCAGGGAACACTGGCTAACAATCTCCCTAACGCCCTACGCACAAATTACTGAAGTGAATTCACGGCTGTAAGGAAAAGTGTTCATTATATAAAAATCATGCTTTCGTTTTCTATTCTTACTTGACCATGTGGGAGGAAAAGTTTGTACGACCACGACAGATATTAACCCTTGTGGAGGATTTTGATGGTTTTTCATTTGTTACCTTCTATTGTAGGTTATGTCAAAACTAGAGGAAATAGTCAACAAATATGACCAATTGGAAAAGGCAGTAAGTGAATATATATATGAAAGCACAGGCTAGCTTTGCGATGGCTTAGTGGATTGAAGTGGTGGGTAGTTGAATATTGGTATGACTGAAATCGGCTGTTGAGTTGAGTTGGTTGGCTGCTGTTAAATTGGGTAGGGTAGCTGGGTTTGCTGGTTGGTTGGGTTATATGGTTGCTCAGCTCATTGGCCTATCGTCGGCCGGTGGCTAGTTTGACTCATTTTTAATAGTTAGGTTGGCTTTGGTTGAGTTTGGTTGGTTCACGCAGTGATGATGGAAACAGTCTAACGTGCCGTGAGAAAGATGACATGCAACGGGCGAAAGGACAACTGAAAAGGAAATCAGAGTTCCAAGCCAGAATCGAACCTACGATCTCCGTAACACTGGTCGGATGCTCTTACCACTGAGCCACAGGACCGGAAGCCCTGGTGGTCTGCTAAATGATTGGGTTTCTGATTTCGATGCATTTGTGATTGGAAAAGATTCATCATTAGTTCCAGATGTTCATTCAAATTGACGGTCATGCACAATGGCATGCCAGTAGAAACCACAATATTCAAAGGTCTCCTGGTCTTGAAATATTTGCACCAAATTAATTAACAGTAACAAGCGGTCTAAGTTTAAGGGCGGTGGTCATTAGAATGGTTACCGAGTTGGCTTCGTGTCTTTCTTTTAATGGTCTGGCTTACCGGCTCACTGCCGATGTGAGGTTTCGGCTCCTTAAAATGCGTCTTTGAGGAAGGCGGGAGGCTGGTAAAAAGCAAATGTCCGGCTTAGGCCTATATGGGCAGATTGCTCCATTTTCTTTCCGATCTCAGCTGAAACTGAGGAAACTATTCGTTCGGTTAGAGTTTGCATATCTAAAGATCAGACATATCACTAGTACCAAAATTTCATCCAGACATGGTGTCGAAAGGCGTTGAATGAAAATGCTGCTATTAAAATTAAGGTCTTTTAACCTCAAATATAAGGTAGGCTCTTTCTTATTGTTGTCGTTGTTGTTGTGGCTGTTGTTCATGTTGTCTTCAACAGTAAAACAACAACAATTTGACCAACGAACGTTTGCGCAGCGTCATCTCTGGAATCAGGAGACTCTGTATGTTTACTCGTCTCATTTACCATGCCTCCATTCAGTGCTGATGCAGTGTGCGTGTTAATTGCTCTTGCAAGAAACGAGAGACAAGCGATTGGATGAGGGGCGAGATTTGTCCCAACTCATTAGGAACGATTCTGTACTTTTAATTAGCTACAGTGGTGGCACATTTTTTATGTCCATTATTAGTTCAAGATATTTCTTGCAAGATGGTGTTCAGAGCCCGTTGTTCTCTTGAAAGGTCGTTTGACTTAGAAGTTGTTATTATTATTATTATTATTATTATTATTATTATTATTATTATTATTACTATTATTATTATTATTATGTATTTTTAATTGTGCAATAGCAACACGCCAACAGAAAAGTTGTTGGCTAAATGATTTGGTTTCTGATTTCGATGCTTGTTTGATTGGTGGGTTGATTTATTCGTTGGTTGGTTGTTTCAGTTCGTACACTGATTTGCTGGTCTGGCTTGATGGCTGGGTTCGGTTGGCGTCGCTCGCATGGTTGGTCTGTTAGTTGCTTGGCTGGGTTAAGTTGCGTTATTGGTTGTTTTGGTTGGCTGACTTACTGGTTCATTGGTTGGCTGGTTCGCTGGTTGATTGGTCAGTCAGTTGGTTAGTGACTTGGTGGCTGGGTTAATTGTATAACTGATTGAGCTAGGTTGATCGCTTCTTTGCCAGGTTAGCTTGGCTGGTTTGCCTTAGCTAGCTAGTCGATCTCTCGGGCAGTGAGTTGATCCTTGAGACGGTTTGTCGGTCGGTCGGCTCATCGTCAATTCGGGTACTTAGAAGTAGCAACAAAAACTTGTAAAAAGGGCGCGGGGACATGGGTTTTTCCTATCATGAACATCAAATTCAAGCTGCTACTTCTTTTCTAGTTTCTCAGCAACAAAACGAATACAACTGCACTTTGGCAAGCGATAGAGACAAACACACAAGGCATAACACAACTGAATGAAAAGGTAAAGAATTAAGAAAGAGTATGTAGTATCTCGTCCCAAGACTTCAAATCCAGCTTTTGAAATATTCTGTTATGCATAAAGATCGAGACTAAAACCCTAATGTATTTGGATTCTCGTTTACTAAGAAGAAAACACCATCTGCCTGTAAAAACTCTCAAAGGGGTGAGACTAATCTGCTTAACAAGTACGAACCTTCTGTATAATCGATACTTTCTTCTAGACTAACTCTGATTCCCATAGCGTTGCATGTTACGTACACGTTTGGAAGGAACACGTTTTCTATGTATTGGACTTGCTTTCCTTACTTGTGTCATCCATGATCTTAGACATAAAATTAACAATATAGGCGCACAAGGAAATGTTGTGTTCTCATTGGTTAGAAGTCACAGAGGTAGCATTAGTTGGTGGTAAAGTTTTGCATTCAAAAGTCAAATAAAAAACTGACAGTACAATGTACTTTGCCTTAGGTGATCAAAATTAATGAAACGCAAGGTCCCAGGGGACCTCCCGGATACAATGGTTCACAGGGCCCTCCCGGTGTCGCAGGTCCTTCTGGATACAATGGTACCCAGGGTCTCCCTGGAGCACCTGGACCTCGTGGCTATAATGGTACTGGGTCTGGTGACCTTTCATTGTGTTCTTTCCGGAACAAAACCAGCTTTAAGGCCACAAAGGGTCCAAATGCTTCAACAGAAATCGAAGTAACACAACAAAATGTAAGTTGCGTAATGTGCTACTAGTATCAAAACATGATTTTCTCCTTTTGTTTTTCTCCTGCAAATTATTTTCTCTAATCGATTACTAAACTATATGTTGACATACTTTGTTTACCAAACTCCAAAAGTTCTCTACTGAAACAATTGTGATTTATTTAACAAAACTGGATGATAAAATCAATTCAAACACGCCACACCAAACCAAGGAGCCACCACGGCACTTCAGGTTAACTTGATAAAGCGCTGTATTGCAGTTCAATCCTTAATGATATTATTAACGGCATTCTTGTGTCTATGGAAATTTTAATTATACAATTAAAATGAGAACAGCAAAATGTGAAGGGTTCTGGAAGCTGTGGTGAAATGACTCCATCGTGAAAATGACCCATTGAGTGTCAAAAGTAATTAATATTTGCTTGGCTTTGCTTTGGTACCAAAAACTGGTGATCGTTTCTCAACCAGTAAGAAACCAAAACCTACTTTCCTTGCTTCAAACTTGTTACATAAATTTTTCCCCGACTTCCGGTTTACTACGCTGAATACGCTTTCTGCCTGCGGATCACTAACAACTTTGGTTTGTTCTAAAAGACACGGTTGACTCAAAACTTGTGAACCTGTTTTTAACTACCCTTGATTGTCTTGACATAGGTATTGTCTGTTCTGGACGCTAGGTTTCTTCAACCCATTTGTTTTGTTTTGTTTTGTTTTGTGCTGCAGGGGAAAAAATTCATCGGAGTTAACTGTGGAACGAATGATGCAAGTGTTGTTACGCTCACAAGCGGTACTGACCGACAGGGAATGCGGACCTACAAATGTCATTGCGAAGGAACCAGTGGTAGCAGGGATAGTCTTATGCACTGCATCATTTACTACTGGGACTGTCCAATCAAACTAAGAGGAAGATTTTAGTCTCAACTTTATGTAAAATACATTTCATTTCATTCCAACCATTCAAGTCTATTCATAAACCCTCGCTAAGTAAGGACTTAAAGGACGGATCCTTTAAACAGCTTACTAAAGGAACTAATTTCCAGGATAACTTTACCAGATCAATTTTTGTCAAGTGAAAACGATTTTCTGTGAGTCCCGTAATTCTTTCACTTGTTTTGAGGTTTTTCTGTTTTGATGTTTATGTTGAGCGAGGGAAATAGCGTCGTATTGAAGTGAGCTTTTCTTACTGTGTATAACTGTCTCTGTGTCTGATTAACTTTGTAGGTTACAATTTTGTGGAGAAAATTTTCTAACAGTTATTTGACGATTTTTTTTTTTCAACAAAAATGATATCGACTCATTAAATATAGCATTCCTGATTGACAATGACGTTTGTATTAGAATACGAGAAATCCGTTAGTGCTGAACGCACTAAATATTGATGTTCACAAGTAAAATGAAATAATTAGGTAAATGATTAGAGCAATGACGTTTATGTATACGTGCAATTTTTCAAGAAATCTACGTTATTCTTTAAAAAGAGTTTATACGAGAGGCTTGCTCGTTTTCCCATAAATGATAGCAGCAGCTTTTACAGTGCGTAGGCCGCACTCGCCTCTTAAGTTGAGGGAAAGGGGCTGACTAAAATGGTTAAAGGAGCAGTCATAAATGTGAACTTTTTTCCAGCGAGGTCCGCTAGCTGTCGCCGACCACAAAGGTGGGAGGGGGTAAGAGGGAAGGTGGCAGGGCCCCTCTCTATGCGCGGTCCCTGCTAGCATGCCAACGGTGATGCGTGCGTGTAAACTGCTTCTGTTTCATATTTGGAACGTGTGTCCCAGCAGCCCTAGTGAGTTGCAAAAGTGATCAACGTCTAATTTCGTCTTTTAATTATCAATGCATGGTCAAGCTTACATTTTGTAAAAATAAAGAAAATGATCACCAACAACTGAACTGTTGTAATTTTTGGACAACTTGTCCCTGCTGGCACTGTAAGAAACACAGAAATCTGCGACAAAAATTTGCGCACTAATATTGATGTATAGATAAGAAAACAAAAAAGATCAAACGCGAGCGTAGAACAAACTTGATTAGTTGTGTGAGTGAATGCCTGGAAATTGTTATGTACGGTGTCAGTTATATTTCTTAACTTTCATCAGTTCTGTTGGAACTTCCCCGCTATGTTATGTAATCGGGCTTCCTAAATTTAGTTCACTCTACAAACGCTTTCTCGCAATTCATTTTAACCACCTCCCGCCAGTCATAATTATGATTAGAATCCGAGTGATCCACTTTTGACCACATAAGTTTTTATGCCGCTAACTTGACATGAAGCAAAGAATAAAGGTGTCGTGATATCTGTTGATTTATGGCCCCCTTTAGCATAGAACTACTTTACAGGTGCTACGGTCTCCACTCTTTTATTCATCCCATAGGCTATTTAATTGCATTTCAATACCTTCACGTGTACCAACAACAATTTAAGACCCATTGTCACTTTCCATAATGCACCGCGGTCGTACTACAATTTCGTGGACTTACCTACAACGGTAAGAAGGTCTCAAGTAATTCGCCTCATTCGCGCAAGTTGCGTTCAATTTTGGTCACCCATACAGGTAAAAAAATATGTAACGTATATTTTACGAGATACTTCGCTTTCTAGTGTGACGGACTGAACCAATTTTCGTCGCCACTGGAACTTTTCGGTGGAGCGATGCCGCCAAAAGCTCGAGGGCGGCCTTAGAGGAGGGACAACTTAGTGAAAGTTTGCCTACGAGATTCAGATTACAGCTTGTGGACGGAAAAGAAAGACCATACAGGGTAGACCATCGATCGAAGAAGTGAAATAAGTAAACACTATGTTCACACACCATATACTGACAAAAACTTACATTATTTCTAGTATGCATACTCAAGTAAAGCAAAGCACCTCAAGTACCACAACGAATTGTACGACAACTGGTAATACTACGATAACAAGAGTGTATGGGAATAATCGATCAGGGTGACCATATGGTCTGTTGACAAGACGTCATACGGTGCGAGATCAGCTTCACACCCAAAAACTATCCAAGCAGATCAAATCCAGGAATTCCTGTTCTTTCGCGAATGTAGACCGAAACTGGACACACAAAGTCAGACTTAGTTGGTGCCAAGATAGCAGTGGCGCATTCAGAGGTACAAACGGGAGGGAGGGGGATCGGAGGGGGGGGGGGGCTTCCCGTGAATCTCTGGGTAGTCGCTACCGCGCGTGCGAGCATTGACCCTTGAAAGCGCTATTATAAACATCCTTACTAAAATATTAAATAAATTCCGGTACATTCATAGCAGAAATTCCTAAATGCTCCACTTCATGTTGCTTTGCAAACTTCATTTCGCTGTATGTCTAGGCGCTCTCTTGTCCGACTCGTATTCTCCGATAATACAACCTGACCTCATTTCGCTCTTTTAACTTGCATTCCTTTCAGACTACCAAGGAAACGCGATTTGTGTGCGTTGCCTGTGTTCATTATTTGCAGCTTACATGGCTTACGCTGCAACTTCTGAAACCCTTTGAATGGTACCTTTGTCTCGCCAGGGAAAAGAACAATTTAAGTGGAGATACCAAAACTTAAGGTTTAATTCCTCAGAAATTGATTTGCATTGCGAAGGTCACCTATTAAGGGATAGAATGATCACGAAACCTCAAAACAATCGAACTGTACCGTAGAATTTTACATGAAAAAGTCTTGATTTGACTTTGGATAAATACAGTACCATAAATCGTATTTCAAATCAAAAGGAGTTGTACCTTTCATCAAATTTTGAATAGATCATTGTGTACTTTTATTACGATGTAAATCACATCTTAAGTTTCTCATTCGCCTTGGCGTGTTCCTTTTTTCATTTCTTCGGGTCATCAATGAGATGATAAAACAGGTCTCAAAATGGCACCACGTGACAAACGTATACGGTATCCTACGGTCGGCATTAGATGCCATCCACTGAAACCACCTTGGTCGAGAGAGGCTGAGATCGATTTTTGAATTCATTAGAACTCGTGAGCGGAAACTCTCGGAAATTAGGCGGATCACCGAGCCGTGCTACCGAAGACGGTCGGGCGATGAAGATAATCCCGTGATTCATTAGAAACAAACAGGATTAATATGGCGGGAATTTTAAGCTACGAACCTGCGTTCCACCATAGGATAAG
>OX419342.1:22312576-22405076 GCA_948470475.1 Galaxea fascicularis | reverse complement strand
CGTCGGGTAAGGCGTCACGAAAGGCGTCACGAAGTGTGTCTGAATTCAACCTCAGTTTCTCTCGGCAGAGGTGGTTTCGGTGGATGGCATCTAATGCCGACCGTATCCTACAGTGCTTTTCGTTTAATTTTATAGGAATTAAGATAATCCTTTTAGTGCAGCTAAAGTCAGCGAGTTCACTTGTCCGAACAAGGAAATCCCCAGGCATCACTTCTGAATAATCGTAGTTCAATAGTTAATTAGTATGACGGAAAGCTTTTCCTTCGAACGCAACTAGATTTTCATGAAGTTATTGTCATAAGATCCGAGTCGAAAAGCTGCTCGCAAGCATGCGGTTCCAAAGTTCATAAGACACAACGTTCAGTCCGCATGCGTGTCACGCGTCACGCATTATGACATCTCCTCCTCTTAAATAAATAAAAATAGATGCGAACTGTCTGAAAGGTTTTGGGTGTATAAAAAATACCAAATCACCCAAAGGTTCATTCAGTTTAAACGTGCAATCAGTTCACTGCATAGTTTCAATGAGACGCTGTGGACTTTTTCTGACCCGTAGACTTTTTCTGACTGGTTGACTCGCTTGGGGAATATCTGGCTGTGATTCCATCTCTGGCATTTCAAAACCAGCATCCGTGTTTGGTTGTATACATTGATTTGGCTCATCAATGGCTACTGATTCCCAAGCTGGGTTCGGGGTTGGAAAAACCTCCACCTTGGTCGGCTGAAGGTGGAAACGATTTCGACGCATCTGTGTTCCATCCGGGGTCTCCACAATGTAGGAACGAGGAGCCTGATGTTTTTGGACGATCACCGCAGGTGTCCATTCCCGTCCCCGCTTCATTCGCACAGGTTCACCCTCGTGTAGTTTGGAAAGTGGTCGAGTGCCACGGTCATAGAATGCTTTCTGGCGTTGTTGACGTGTCAGCAGATTGTGACGAACCTGAGAATTAGGCTGAGGCTGCGGATCTAGGAGACTCTTGGAGGTCGGTAGTCTTGTTCTAAGCTTTCTACTCATCAGGAGTTGTGCTGGGGATTCATCCATTCCACTGATAGGGGAATTACGGAACTCTAATAGAGCGAGGAATGCATCCTGTTTGGACTCATCAGCTTTTCTTAGTAACTGCTTAACGGTCTGTACGTTTCTTTCCACGAGACCATTAGACTTGGGGTAGTGCGGACTTGAGGTTACCACTTCTATCTCCCAACTACTGGCAAAGTCCTTAAATTTCACACTGTTGAAAGGCATGTTGTCTGCGATTAGCCTCTCTGGGATCCCATGGCGTGCAAACATATCTTTCATTGCCAAGATAACTGCTTCACTATTCTTACTGGATAGGCGAGCTACTTCAGGATACTTTGAATAATAGTCAACTACGAGCAGGTAGTCTCTCCCTTTATAGTAGAAAATGTCTGCTGCGACTGTCGCCCAGGGTCTTTCAGGGACCTCTTGAGGAATCAAAGGCTCTCTCTGATTGCTTCGCTGGTGTTGCTGACAGGTACTGCACTTGGATACCAACTCGTCGATTGCACTATTAATACCTGGCCAAAACACTGCACTTCTGGCTCGCGCTCTGCATTTCTCTATTCCCAAGTGAGCGGCGTGTATGCGTTGAAGAATTTCAGGTCGCAAGCTGTGGGGAACAATTATTCGGTCACCCTTGAACATTAACCCCTCGTAGCAGCTGATTTCATCTCGGTAGTTCCAGTAAGGCCTTGTCTCGACGGGTGTTTCTGCTTTGGTCTGCGGCCAGCCACTCATGACAACTTTCTGCAACTGTTGAAGTTCAGGGTCATTCTTAGTCTCATCTTTCAACTTGTCAAACATACTCTCAGACAACTTTTCAGAGTCCAACACATCAATTTCAAACTCGTCAGGTTGATCAACAGCTGTGCTGGGTAAGAAAGCTCTGGAAAGCGCATCAGCTAAAACAAGATGGCTGCCAGGTAGGTATTTAACTTTGACTGCATAAGGCTTAATCCTGATAATCATCTTTTGAAGACGGAGGGGAGCTTGATGAATGGGCTTTTTCAAAATCGCTTCCAACGGTTTATGATCACTTTCAACAGTAATCTCTCGTTGCCCATACAAATAATCATGAAATCGTTCGCACCCAAAGACGATGGCCAGCATTTCTTTTTCAATTTGTGCATAGTTTTCTTGGCTTGGAGTCAGGGCTTTGGATGCGAAAGCAACCGGGCGGTCATTCTGCAGAAGGACTGCACCAACACCTTTTGAGCTTGCATCAACAGACAGGGTTACTGGTTCTTTCGGGTCAAAGAACTTGAGGACTGGAGCTGAGGAGATTGAAATTTTCAGGCTTGTAAATGCATCATCTTCTGCTTTTCCCCAGGACCATTCAACATCTTTCTGGAGTAACTGGCGGAGTGGAGCGCTCTTCTGAGACATGTTTGGGATGAACTTAGACAAATAGGTTACCACACCTAGGAATCTCTGTAGGTCTTCACGACTGGCTGGGTTTGGCATGGCGACGATGGCTTCAACTTTCTTGGGGTCTGGTTTAACACCATCTGCACTCAACACGTGGCCCACATAATTAACCTCAGATACTCGAAAATGGCATTTCTCCTTGTTAAGCTTAAGGTTGCTCTCTCGACAGCGGTCCAACACCTGTCTAAGCCTCACATCATGCTGCTCCACATCTTCCCCCCACACAACAAGATCATCCACAATTACCTCAACACCTTCAATGTCCTGAAACAAATAGGACATAACATTCTGGAAGACTTCTGGGGCCGATGCTATCCCAAATGGCAGTCGTGTGTAACTATACCGGCCAAATGGGCTGTTAAAGGTAGCTAGCTTGCTACTGTCCTTGGATAGTTTAACCTGCCAAAAGCCATGGTTGGCATCCAGGACACTGAACACCTTTGCATTGGGCATTCTGCTTATCACATCTTCCACGGTCTGCATGGGAAAATGTTCTCTCATGACGGCACGATTGAGGTCGCTAGGATCCATACACACTCTGAGCTTTTTATTCTTCTTCTTGGCAACTACGAGACTGTGTACCCAGGCAGTGGGCTCTGTACATTTCTTAATGACTCCCAGCTGCTCCATTCTCTTAAGTTCCTCTTTAAGAGGTTCACGAAGGGCCACAGGAACCTTACGGGGAGGGTGCACAACAGGGGTGGCATTGGGATCAATTTGAATCTTGTGCTGGACGCCTTTAATCTCACCCAGGCCCTTGAACACGTCTGCATACTCGGATTCTAGGTTCTCCTCTTCAAGGCGGTAAATTCTTTTTATCAGGCCTAAATCAAGACTTGACTTCAATCCAAGAATGGATGGTAGCTCTTGCTCAACAAGTACAAAGTCTATAACTGTGAATTTTCCTTTGTACTCACAGGTTAGGCTGACCTTCCCGCTGGGTGTGATTCGACGTCCGTCATACACTTTGAGCTTGGCTTTGCACTGGCGGGCCTGTTTAGGATCCACTGGAAGTCGGTCAAACAATGACTTGGAAATGACATTACAATCAGCCCCCGAATCTATTTTGAAATTCACATTGGTATCGGCGATCTTGAATGACACGTGCCACTCATCTTGGGAAGGGCATTCATCACTAGAATCCACTGAAAAGGTCAACAAATCGTCTTCGTCGTCACTGCCCTCCGATTCGGCGACTGCGTGTACAGTTTTCCCGCCAAAATCCCGCAGTCTCTTTCGGCAAACATTGGCAAAATGATCCTTCTTCTGGCAGTAATCACACGTTTTGCCGAAAGCTGGACAAGAACCCCACGAGTGAGAAGAACCACAAAACGTGCACTTTCCTTTTTGTGATCCCGAACCTGGCCTCGGTCGACGCGAAGAATTTTTTTTCTGTCTGTCACCACTGCCTGCTCGAATTTCATTGACGCTCCGAGCTTCATTGTTTTGCTCCTTTGGCCCCATCGCTTTAATCTGTTCTTTCGAAGCCTCGGATGATCTTGCCATAGAAATCGCTTTCTCCAGTGTAAGTTTCTCTTCCCTCAGTAATCGCTCCTTCACTTGTAGATCTCTTATACTAAACACGAACTTGTCTCGCAGCATGTCATCAACCGGCGGCGGGTACTCGCAAGATTTCACCTTGTTTTTCAAACGGGTGATAAACTGATCCACGGTTTCGGAATCTTTCTGTGTTATCTGCCAAAACTGATGTCGCTCGAACACTACGTTCTTCCTGGGGTTACAGTACTGTTCAAACTGCTCAACGACTTTATCCAGCTTTTTCTCGTCGCCTTCGGCAAACTGAAACGTGTTGAAGACCTCAATGGCGTCTTCTCCTGCAAAGTTTAGCAATATAGCAATCTTGACCGCATCGTCTTTCTTTTCGCATCCCGAAGCGGTTATGTAGATATCAAACTGCTGTTTAAATCTCCGCCAATTTTCTGATGTGTTTCCTTCGAAATTCAAAGCGCTGGGCTTGTGAAAACTATCCATGTTTTAGACTGTTTTACTTTCTGACACCATGTCATAAGATCCGAGTCGAAAAGCTGCTCGCAAGCATGCGGTTCCAAAGTTCATAAGACACAACGTTCAGTCCGCATGCGTGTCACGCGTCACGCATTATGACAGTTATCGGTGCAGAGAAAAGTAAAGCTTCTGTAGCAGAGGTTGTGGCTTTTACAAGTCAAACTTTCAATTAACTTGAGACTAAGAAGTCTGTGCAAATTTTGAATAGATCATTGTGTATTTTTCATGGCGATTGAAATCACAGCTTTAATAAAGTTTCTCACTCGCGTTGGCGTGTTCCAACTTTCATTTAATTCAGATTCCAAAATAGCGTCATGTGACAAACTTATATCGTATCCCATTTTTAATTCAGAGAATCCTTTAAGTGCAGCCAAAGTCAGTGAATGCACTTGTTCCCAGGCATCATCTCTTAATAATGTTAGTTTAATAGCCTTATTAAGACAGAATCTGGGGAAGTAAACCTTTACCTCGAGTTCCCATTCCAGGACGCACCATGAAGTTGTAGGTGCAAAGGAAAGCAAAACCCCTGTAGCAGAGGTTGTGACTTTTATTAGTCAAACATTCAATTAACTTAATTTACACTAAGAAGTCCGTGAAGAGTTTGAATAGATGATTGAGTATTTTCATGTGAATGGAAATCACAGCGTAACAAGTTCTCACTTGTCTTAGCGTGTTCCAATTTGCCTTTCCTTCAGATTTAGATAGTAAGGTCAAATAATAGTATCACGTGACAACGTATACTGTATCCTGCAATGCTTTTAATACTTTAGCTATTCCGTGAAAGCTTTCAGTGCAGCTAAAGCCAGCGAGCTCGTTTGCCCGAGCGCGACAATCTCCATCATCTTTAAATGATGAGTACCAAGACAGTAAATGGGGAAGAAAACCTTTACTTCGAGCTGCAATCCAAGGACGCAACTACAGTTTTCAAATATCTAGAACCTGCATCCAGCCAACTTGATGCGGTACAAACAAAACGGAGTATATTGTGCGTCATCAATGCTGTTGTTGTCGTTTCCTTCTCTCTGCCGCTGCCACTTTAGCCTCAGCCTTGATAATGGGGATGTACCGAAGCAGTTCAAATTCTTCGTTACAAGGTAAACGTTCAGTTTTCAACGGTGTCGTTCTAGCAATCAATAGTCAGACGCCAGAAGTAACGTGAGAATGCATTCAGAATGCTCGCAATAATTTATGTGCGTGAACTCGAGAATGAATAATTCTACTCAGATTAATTATGTTTGGAGGTGTTTATCAATGTCAGTCTATTACCAGCGGTGACTATGACATTTCGAAGGTGCTGCTTCTAAGCCAGCTCGGACATCTCTATCGAGCTATCAGGTGCTTGAAAAAAGTCCGGAAATCGCCAGAAATATGAGCGATGGTATAACTTGTCCGAATAAACACTGCGGCCAATCACGTAGCGCGTCGTCACAGAGGCCTGACAATTAAGTTGGTCTGAAATAGGGTATGGTTTGTGCACTCTAGTCTTGAATTGGCGGTGCATTATACAACCTGAATTACAGTGGGGAATTTTAAGCTCGAAACTTTGTACTGTTTTGTATCCTACTTGGTAAAACCGTATAAACATTGCCTTTAATACTGGTCTGACCTAAGAAACTGATTATAGGGCAGGTCTGAAATAGGGTAAGGGTTTCAAGGAGCGTGCCGCACACCCCCACCCAATTTTTCTGGAAGTGCCTCCAACCCTACCCACCCCCCCCCCCCCTCCTGGCCCTTAAAGTCAACTCATTCACGTCTCACCAAATAGAGCCAATAGGACAATGGCTACAGGTCTGTAAAGGGTATTGAAAAAAGGCGTATTTTAGTCTTAGATAGGAACTGAAGGTGGGGATTTGGAAAACAAGACAATGCACCCCACCAAAACATGTCCGAGAAGTTTCCCGGGCTTCTGTCATGATATTTCGTATTGTTTTCTTTACAGGACGTGATACTCCACCCAACAGTGCTGCTTGCGCGGAACATTCAAAGAATGTTCGAGAACTCAGAGAGCACGTGTCCTCTACAAAAGAAATTTCGGTAAGGGTACGAAAATCATGAGTTACTATGACACGAGAAAACCGCGAAGAAAGAGAGTGTATTGTAAATTGTAACGAAATTGCTTCGTTTTCCAAAGAAATTTTTCCATTTTCGAGAATCCCAAGGCAAAGTAACAGGCCCAGCCAGGGGGAGTAGTGGGATACCAATATACCCGCTATTTCCCACCCAAGATACCAATATACCTGAAAATCATGATACTTAATACGTAAAATTATTTTGAAACGATACTAAATACCTGAAAATGAATAAGTAAAATCTTAATCTGAATACCTAAAATACAGGAAAAACTAAATACTTTATACCCGAATTTTGACCAAAAAATACCATATACCTGAATTAAAACGGCCCGGGATACCGTATACCCAAAACCCCTGGCCGGGCCTGAAGTAATAATCTTGTACCTTATCCGACATTTCTCAGCTTCTTCAGTCTCAAAATCATCTTAGCAAACCTCCACGCAAAAAGGAGAATTCAACATTTCCATAGCAAACGGGCAATTATAGGGAAACCTTTTTTTTTCCTGTACTCTTTTGTTGTCTAATGTCATGGCTGCTGCAATATTACGTCTTCCAAAATGTCGAGATAGATAATTAGGAGAGCGAAAACGGTTCCTTATAATGTTTCTTGGAATCGAAGCGAGTGGAAATTCAATACTGCATTACTACCTCAACTCTCACAACATGACAGATGTTTTGGTAGGCCTTCATGGCCACAGGTCCAATGCGATAAAAACACTTCCGAGTGCCAGTTAAAAAAAACAACAACAAGGAATCAAGTGCGGCAAAGTGGAATAAAATTTGCATAATATTTACTCGTTACTCCGTCGTTCATCATCTGCTGACTTGTCATGTTATTTATTCACTTTTTTGTTCATACTTTTGTAGGACTTAAAAGCAGAGTTCGAGGAACCACAAAACAAATTTGAACAGCTGCAAACCAAAGTAAGTTAATTAAAAATCAAAATCCATGACTGGGTCTGTTCTTTATATTAGTCTTATGGTTGGTTTATTCGTTGCTATCTTGCCTTTTTCCTTTCGTGCCAGTTTGCTTATTTGATTCCTGGCTTGTTAGCTGGCTTCCTATAGTACCCCTTGTGTTACAGCTCAAAATGATTGAACTGGCTAGATTAAGAATGGTTTCGAAAGTAGGTTACTACAAAAGAATGACTACTTCTTCCGCCATCGTGGCACCCACGAAACTGTATTACAAGGTCTTCATCCCGCTGTCCACCAATCCTACAAAGAAAATTAACGTGCTTCTCGTCCATTGTCGAGGTGAGCTCAAATCACGCCGGGTCCAAAGAGTTTCTTTTCTTCCCAAATTTCCTTTCTTAGTACTCCAAACGTTACACAGGCAGTGGCTGCCCTCTCACTCGAATGTACTCGTTCCGTATAATTTCAATACAGTACCCAAGATAATCATTATGTTCCAAGCCAGTTCGCAAGAGGTAGCGAACACAGGTTTAAAGTAAACTGCACTGAACGCTCACTGCACGTTTATTTCCGTGGGACCTAAATCACGTTTCGTGTTTACTAATCACTGTAGCAAAAGTTGCAGCTGTCGTCTACAACAGCATTCTCCATTTTATTTGAGGTTGTCAATATAAGTATTAAGCAAGGCCCCATAGGACCTCCTTCATGCAATGGCACCCAGGGTCCTCCTGGTGTTAAAGGCCCACCTGGACCTCCTGGACAATGGTACCAAGGATCCTTCTACTACACCTAGTATTTATGCTTCAACAGACGTCACAGACAGTGAACCAAATGTAAGTGCATCAAAAAGCCAGCTTAGGTAAAACGTCTACATTTGAAACCCAGCTTTGCTCTATACTATTTATTTGATGGTTCCTGTAGCTTATTTTAAGGCTAACAGCTATTAAGGTAAATCTGATCGTCTGAAGAAAAAGTAAGAGATAGTACAGATATTTGTGCTCTAAATAATATGTGAATGTTGTTACCCAAACCCACCTGAAGAATATTCAATAGCCCAAACGGTAATAGAGACTTCCAGCTTGCTCCATGCCAGGAAAGCTGTCAATGTATTATTCAAAGGAACAATACCTCCCCCCCAAAACGTCATTATACTACTTCAAAGATGACAACGACCACCAAACCAGATGAAGGCCGACAACCACTTATCCACTCGGCGCACGAAAAGAAAGAATCCTATAGGTTTTCAAGCGCAGGACACAGACCGTGAATCACATTCTACACTTCCATCCTGATTTATGCTAGAGATGTCCATTCATAAACGCAAGTGCTTTTAGTACGCCCGAGTTTGCATGTCAAAACATCAGAGAATACCCCCAACATGCCTTGCCAGGACTATTCTTACATTCCTTTACCGATCTCAACTTCCCTTCTACTGTCCAAACGTCAATCACCGACTGAAATAACAATCCGTCTAAAGTATCGAAAACAATAAGCTGGACTGCGCGAATAAGGAAGAAACACTGCGTTAAGTCGAAGGTTTAATATACGACAACTCGGATCAATGGCGAGCACATGGAACAGACAACCTACAGACGAGCGTGCGCAGCGCTGACAACCGCTGGGTACAAGGGTACAACGTATTAGTGCTGGATATTTCTTTGCCAGCACGTCATATCAGCCTCTCATCAAGGGTTTCTCCGTTCAAAATGGCAAACAAGAGTGACATATGAACAAAATACTGTTAGCCTTTTAAGAGGCTTCTACCGCTCTTCCATACCCTGGGTGCCAGAGGTTATTATTTTTCGTTTGAAGGAGGAAAATTATTATTATTATTATTATTATTATTATTATTATTATTATTATTATTATTATTATTATTATTATTATTATTATTATCAATCAGAGTTGTTATTTCATGTCGTCTGGGAAACCAGGCTTTTCATAAGCCAATCACAGTTGTTTCATTTGAAGAAGCAATCAACGAACTAAGACAAATTCTGTCTCAATTCGATGATATGGAAACGAATTTCTCGGGCCCGTCTCTCGCCTGGCATATTTATTTTTACAACGGACCTCTGGAGCCAGGGTAGTTCTTCCACCTCGTGGAGAAAATAGTACCAATGACCCTTCTGTGTTCTTACAAGGAAAAAACAGATTTGCTTGGTTATTATGCTTCAGTGTAAATCACAGCAACTGAACTAAACGTAAGTGTACCAAAAAAGGCCAGCTCGCCATTTAAAAACCAATTTGCTCTATCACTATTTTATTGCTGTTGCTCGTTGTTGCTGCAGCGGTGCCATCAGTTATAAGAGCTTAATAACACTTTACTACGATTGATCGCTTTCTGATTCTTGAATTGACGTTTTGTTAATTTTCATTCAAGGTGTAATTTATGTTGTCATATGTTGCTGCGAACGTTTCACGCTAGATTTTTGATCAATGACTTTTCAAAGATATATGTTTGCAAGCTAAAACGCAATTAATTAATTATTTCTAGGGCTAGTGGTAACAATTACAAAGGCTGAGGGCGTTTGTTAAGTCCGTGCGGTTGATTGATCCGTTTATGGATTCCTTTCTCAAGTTTCGAGCGCCAGCCGGCCCTTAATCAGAGCTAATCTTGTCAAAAGCTTGCATGGATACGTTCTCCCTCAGGGAAACACCAGTTGCACGTTTTTACAAATTCACATGACTCCTGGGTTTCAATCATCAAGACAAATACTGTAGGAAACGTTTACAACTGGGATATAAGATTATGATGTAGTTATCAATAAATTACAATTATTGAATCGTTCATGTTATTTCACTCTTATTCCACTTGCAGGGGAAGATATTCCTGGGTGTCAACTGAGGAACGAACGATGCAAAAGTTGTTCAGATGACTAGTACTGAGTCAGGTGACAAGAGAACCAACAAGTGTTCATGCAAGGGAACCGTTTGGTCCGGACGTGTCATTTACTACTGGGAGTGTCCAGCATGACCAAAGAACGAATGATTTTTTTTGTCGAGTCTCTTTAAGGTCAACATGTAATTAAAACCCGTGGCGTACTTAAGGTAGCAACGTTATTCTTACCTTAACCAAACCAGGTTTACTAACTGACCATCGCCATTACTAACGCGCTACAGTAATTTCATTGTTAGATTTCATTCGGCATCTCAGTTGTGCATTTTCGTGTTATTAAAGTAATAATGAAATCAGGAAACTCAGTCGAGCAGCTTATGGGACGAGTTAGAGCAAATATCTGGTTATGACTCCATGAAATAATTCTCTGATCCTCTTTAACCGGCTTTTACGTCTATAATTAAAAGCATTGCTGTTATATTATGTAGCGGTAGCAGGTGATATAGCGATCTTGGATTACGAAATGTCTCTTTCAAGCTAAAACAGACTGATCCATTCGGCAGATTCTTACGCTCAAAAATAACCTCGCTTAAGGTTTGAGGGATAGAATCATTATGAAGAAATTTCCGAGCATCTGTTGGTTTGCACACAACGCTGTTTCGGTATCTCCTGTGTTTACGCTATGTTGAGGCTACTGCTCGACAATCGTTCAGTTATTCACAGTTCTGCCGCCACGAAAATATTGAACTGGCGTGAAATTTGTTTGAACATTTCTTGCTTCCAACATTGCCCAAAATTCAGCTTAAACAAATGATTGTTGGTCAAATATTAACGCAGTTCCAACGTCCCTTTACCCCATATGGACCTAGAGATCATTTTCTCGTGAATGGGGCGATAGATTGGCCTTTGCAGACTTTTCTTTCCCCATAATTCGGATGGGCAGAGTTCAATACGACTATCATGATACGATGGCATCGAGGAACAAGTGGGTAAAAAGGAAGTAAATTGTTCATTTGACTTTTGATGATAATCATCAAAATCCGTTGTAAAATAGTTGTTCACACTTGAACGAAATCGCAGTCAGTTCTAATAATAATAATAACAATAACAATAATATCAATAATGTTTAGCATTTATAAAGCGCACTTTCTATAGATGGTTTGCAGCCAATCCCTGGAGACACATAACAATGGTGAAATGGGTAAATGCTGCTGGACGAACAAAACAAGCTAATGAGAGATCTATTGTTTACCGTCCACCAGCATGGCAGCGATGACGTAACGTGAAAACTACCTATATGAATATATTCAAATGCACTTTATAAAGCCGCGGTTACACGAGGGATTTTTTGCTTGTGATGGTGGTGATGCGATGTTTTCAAAAATTGTCGTGTAGCCAGCGCGCGGTGAAAATCACTTTTCGCGACAAAATCAGAGACTTTGTCACCCGTGTAGCCACTGTCGCACGCCGGTGACGCGACAATTTCGAGAAAATCGCGGCTTAACACTCTCTGAGAGAATTTGCCAGACTGCTAATGTAGTTCTGTAGGCAGCACGAATGACTCGAATCAAAATTTAGGTAAGATGAAGAAAAACACTTTGAAATAACTATTGCATCACCATGTTTTAAGGGTCGCTCACCTGCCTGAAATACACTGACTTCATTAAGTAGTAAACGTGTAACACCCTCCATTGTACAAACCGAGGTAGCGTGCATGGAACTTGCCACGAACAAAGGCAAAATATTTTCGTTAAACGTAACATGCCATAATTCAGCTTTACTGATCCCCACAGACCTTGTGACACGGATCTCCACGGCCGTTTACTGAAACTCCTTTTGTGCAAAGGTATGTTTGCAATTTAACAAAAACATACCGTCAAGGATTAAAAGTTGATTAAAATACTCAAAGACAAGATACAGCACACGTATCTTGTTTGAAGTGTCCTATGCCTCGGGATCATACTTTCACTGAATACGCGGGTATAAAATTGTAATATTTTGTTATACATAGCCATCTTGTTCTTATAATGTACTTGTAAACTCAGGAATTTTATATAGTAGCATAAGCCTGTCATGCGAAGATAATTGCACGTAAACCAGTTTTTATAGGTGGGGGTGGATAGGTTTGCGGATCGACGGATTTGGCTTAAAACGTTGCTCGGTTTTCAGATTTTGAGCTGATATATTTTACGGATTAGCGGTTTTTAAAAGCTTAGTGGATGACGGATTTCTTCAATATTTCAGCATGGATTATGGATTTTGTTTGTCTTGAAGTACGGTCGTGGAACTTAGAAATTTTTTTTCAAAATTTTAATGTTTTTTCAACAAAAGAATTCTCAAGTTTCACGCTCTCACGCTGAAACTATTATTTCTCACGCACTTACGGTTTTTTATTTCAACAGTTCATTCTGACGTAGAAAATTGCTGCTTAAGTAAAGCAACTACGTCATGGACCATCATTTCTGAAACTCCATGTTCCCTTTGTACCGGCTTCGAACGCTTTCTGACCGTGGAAATTCTCGTCCAGAGGCAACCTTACACCGATCAGTGGATTTTCTGACTATTCAAAATACTCACATTCAAATCGCAGACCAGTAAAGTTAACTCTCTCAAAACTCTTTAAACATAATGAGAATGAGAAGAACCATGTTTTCTGAGCCCGCAACAATGAGCACCCAAAACCGCCAGTCAGCAACCACAACCTGGTTCTGGTCATCGCTCTCCAATGTCTAAAGAGCTATTTTTGAATGGCCACGTTTCCTCTCAGAATAAAGGAAAACACGTCTTAGCTACTTCAATTTTTCCAAATTTTATAGGGGTTCCTGCCCCCAGACCCCCCTCCCTTCACCAGAAAGGTGATGCCTTCAGCGTCACAATACAGGGCTACGTCGTCAAAAATCCCTCTCTTTTGCAACAAATCAACCAGAGAGCTCTGTGACAAGATCTGTTGCTTTGTGTTGCTCACATGTTCTTAATAAAAAACCATTTTAAAAAGGAAAGTAATAAATGTTAAAAATTAAAATTTAATAAATATTTTATTAACGTCAGTTATGTGAATGTTCTAATGTGCCTACGTCTCTAACAGTAATGCAAGAGAATAAAAACGTTATGGATTCGGACTTCCTCTGCCTCGCAAGACATTTTTTTTCTGAAGCGAAAAGAATTGTCTGGTACGGACAATTTCAAATCGCTGATTAATCTTTGTAAGTGGCTTAATAAATATTGTACTTTGACCTGACACGACTACAAATTATCTGGTTAAGTAATTATGTAAACCAACGGTAAGTCTATACTTCCATTCAATTTTAGAAAAAAGAAGGGCTCACCTCAAAATATGCCGGTCAAGATTTCCTTCGCTGGAGCCGGAGAACTCAGAGAAATGCATCCATCGCTTCCACACTTTGTGTCTGCGCTTAAGCTCCAAAATAGCTACAGGTTTCAGTGTTGCTTCACTTCGGGTAAAAAAAAAAAAGAAGAAGAAGAAGAACGCAGCATAGAATACGGTTAGCCCACAAACGTTTTGACCCAAACAGTTGAATTCAAGATGGTGGTGAAGAGGATTGTTTCCCAGCACTCCTCGGATGACTCCTTCAAACCGGTTTCCAGTGTTCCTCGGACATAATTTTTGGGCAAACGGGACGGAAATGGCAACGAGAACGTCATTTAAACTGAATATAATTTCTCGTTTTTGTAAAGGCCCTGGCAAACGAGGACACATTGTTGCGGACACATTGTTGACGACATAAATGTTTCCCAGTTGTCGCAGCATGGAAACACAACATTCATTTTGTATCCCGCGCGTTTGAGCGCCCAAGAAACATCATGAGCAACAATGTGTCCGCAACAAATGTGTCCTCGTTTGCCAGGGCCTTAACTCTTTCGCAATCATTCCAAATTGTTTAACTTGGGAAATGCTTGTGAACTCTCCAGGAACTAAGTTAAAATGAACGACGTTAAAGTAATGAAAGAGAAAGAGGATTTTGCCGTTATACGCCCACGTTCTAGAGAAAACCTAAAATTGGTCATTTCACGTTGTTGTTTTGCAGAGGACGGTAAAGAGATGTACCAAAATGCAAACCCACGTGCAGAGGCATTGTTTTTGCTCATTAAGTCTTTTGTTTTGTGGCGGAATTTACAAACACGTAAACATGGAAAACAAAAATTTTCACGGCAAGACTACTCCTATTCCAATTCCGAATAAGTGAAAAATTATTTCTCTCACAATACCTTCATCCCGAAAAGTTTCGGCGACCTCATGGAAATACATGAAAGATTTTGACAACAACCAAAAGCTGTCAGCCATTCCTTGAACGGCTGCAAAAACATTGATATGGTGTTCGATGAAAACAATTCAAAGTTATAAAACACCACCTACAAAAGGGCAAAAGACATATCCTTTACCAGACGCTTTTAAGTATAGTTGACGGACATCCACGTGATGAACGAAGCCTTGTGGAACAAAGATAATGTGACTTTTCTTGCGAAAATGTAAGTTACTTCCCCAGGTCGATCGCAGTTGAGTCCGCCTCGCAAAACTTCACTTGCAAGACAATATTTCGAATCGATTTTGGATGCCATTAAATCAAATCAAGTTCAAACAAATTGTAAATATTTGCAGTAAAAGGCTGCAATAACAAATTGAAGTAAACCAAGGCGGTTATCTTGAAGGAAATAAGGATATCGTTAAAAACAAATTAACGGACATGTTGACGGAGTAGACCCCAGTGGAAGTGGAGCAAATTATTATTATCATTATTATTATTTTGGAGCAATCTTAATCAGGAAGGACACGTCCATGACGTCAGGATAGCAAAGTTTTTCTCGCTTGCTGAATTTTGATTGGTCAATTCAAATTTTAGAGCCTCGGTCAAGATGCAAGATGTTAGGATTTACAAACGCCGTCGCTTGCAGCCTCGGAGACCCAGGGGCGGATAGTCGGGATGAGACGAAGATCGAAAGTGAGCGAAAGTTTGTTTGGCGAGCGGGAGAGCCCCTGGGCGCATATCTTTAACAGACTAGTTCCAGAACTCATTCAAATCCGTCTTTCTGATTGGGCACAAATTTTGTGGCATTGTATTTTTTGTGCCCAATCGGCGATCAGTATAGATCGCGCTCTTTTTCGTGACGCCTTATACGGACGAGGAAATGTGAAAATTTGCTGGCGGCCGTATGTTCAATGAAGTGTCATACGAGGAAAGGAAAGGGTACACAAAAGCCAGAAGCCTAAATTTCACCTTTACTCAACCAAAAAGTACTTGCAAGGGACTCGGCAAATGATCGCAGATATCGTTAACGTACGCGAGGACGTCTTGCTTGTACATTGTACGCTTGAGCTTATGTCTTTAAAAAATTAAAGTCGGCCACACATCGTGGTTGTTTGATGTGAGCTGTTTTTCTGGTTTACTTTTTCGGACAGTGGGCCACTCCTGGAACGTTTGCTACTGCCTACGTCGATGCCCGCACCCAAACTAAAGTTGAATTATGATTGTGGTATTGTGAAAAATCTTTCAGTGTGCAGATTTTTTGCTGATATCTATTGACCAAAATGTTTCATTTCCGAAGGTGTACACAAAAACTGAAGATTGCTCCTGTGATAATCTCTAATAGTTCTTCGCATGGTGCCTTGCACAAGCTTTTCACTGGCATGAACTTCACTGATTAAGCTTATAGAAGTTCGGTCAAAAGATTAATTTTAAGTTATGAAAACCGAGGTATTTTTAAAAGGTTTTGTTGGACGTTTCTGGAGACCTTCAGACTGCGCTGCTTTTTACATAAAGGTTGCAAACTTTCAAGTTCAACAGTTTACAACTTTAATTTTTTGTGTGAGCTGCTGTCTTGAAAACCACTTAAGTGTAGCTCAATAAAACAATTGATTGCAGTTTCATATATTTGCTGTGAGCGCATGGAGTTGTGGAGCTCACTCCCCACAAGACCACACCAATTCCAGGGAACTAGGGGACTAGGGAACCAGGTTTTCAGTTTCTCTCATATTTAAAACCGAAAAGGATTGTAATTTTCTTTATTTTGTTTGTTTAGACGTTTTCTTGACAGTGAAACATAATATCTTTGGGTATCATGGTGACTAGTCTTGCAGACTCAGGGTTCTTTAAGTTTTAGAGTAGCTACAGCTGTATTTAGGTGACTTACAGTAGGTGACGTGCGAGAATTTGAAAACATGGAAAGATTTTCACTCAGGGGAAAATCAGGAGGTGAAAATTTGATGTAGCCAGTCTTTGGCCAGCTGCCAGCACTTCAGGAGAAACTTATGCTCTGCTAAATGTATTGCCAATTATATATATGTACCCAGAAAGAAGAAATTACACCTTCGCATTCAGAGGCAGTATCAAATTCAAAATCCAAGTCGTAAAATGTGATTGACCATCTATTATTTTTTGGTCTTTCGCTTTTCTTTCCTCCAGATAAGCAGCTTTCAAGTTAATTGACATCAACCACTCACCCTGGTCTCCCGGCCATGATTGCCGTTATTAAAAAGTGGAGAGACCACCAGGTCAAACGGATTATCTGGGAATTTGTGCCCTGAGCTATACAAAGATTTCGAAATTATTTCATTACCTCATATGGAAGAACAGAAAGACTTTCTTTAATGCCTTCTCACGGTCTCGCTCGAAATTCGGCTGACAAGTGATGATGTAAAACTCGAAGGTCAATTGGCCCGTGCAACAGAAATTCCTTCGCCTCGAGAAGTTTCAGGAGTGGTCCACTGCCTGCATATGTACCCCAGAAAAAAGCTCATACCAAACAACCACGATATGTGGCCGACTTTAATACAAGACATAAGTTCTAAGCTTAAGCTTACAATAATGTAAATGCAAGACGTCCTCGCCAAGCTAACGATACCTGCGATCATTTGTCACGTCGAGTTCCTTGCAAGTACTTTTTGGGTGAGTACAGGTAAAATTTGTAGGCTTCTGGCTTTTGTGTACCCCTTTTCCCCAAAACTTTCCTCGTATAACACCGTGTAAAATGGGAGAGATTGAACATATGGCCGCCAGCAAATTTCACATTTCCTCGTCCGTATAAGGCGTCACGAAAAAGAGCGCAATCTATACTGATCGCCGATTGGGCACAAAAAATACAATGCCACAAAATTTGTGCCCAATCAGAAAGACGGATTTGAATGGGTTCTGGAACTAGTCCGTTAAAGATATGCGCCCAGGGGCTCTCCCGCTCGCCAAACAAACTTTCGCTCACTTTCGATCTTCGTCTCATCCCGACTATCCGCCCCTGGGTCTCCGAGGATGCGTCGCTTGGAAAAAGCAACCCAAATGCTGTGCTGGTTTGCATGTGACGTCACGGCAGCCATGTTGGTGCACAAAAACAATGGAATGGCGGCCATGTTGGTGCACAAGGCTAACCTTCTGGGAATTGAATTCTATTTTTATGCAAATACTTTCTTTCATTTCATTGAACCAATATGGCCGCTGATCACGTGACTGAAAACCAAGAATACCACACGGAAAAAATGAATTTTATATTTTAGTCTGACAACTTAAGACCACGAAAATTGTACACAAGCTGAAAAATTTGAAATAGTCGTTATACGGGCGTCATGAACCTTCCTTTCAACCTTGAAACAGTTCATTTAATAAATGTGCAACTCCTTCCTCTTTTCAAAGTAGTCTCAACTCACAAATATGCTCAGATTTGGAAAAAGTTGAGCACAGCGGAACTGAGTGATTCAATTACAATTCTTACAAGGAGTCTGTTTCCTTGAGTTTTAAGCTTAGTTATTTTTTTGTCTGTAGAAAAAACAACTGAGCACCCAGAATTATTGACCAGTGAAGAAGTACTAAGGAATCAAAAGATGATAAATAACGCTTTTACCTTTAGAGCATCATGACGGTTCGGCTTCGTGCCATAATTCAGCTTTCCAATAGTTTCTGGGGGTAACGCACTCACAATATTATTACTAAATGCCTTCTCAAATGTAGGTATGTTAGCTATTTGTGAAAGAAGATCACAGAAGATCTTCTAACGGTACAAAATTTCATGTCATTATGGCAGTCCAGTCTGCCGCGTCCGTTGCTTTCCGAGACCGGCTACGACAAGGTCTCTTATCTTGTCAGAATAATAGAACGTTTCTTGTAGTTTTGGCGCACAACACCACAATTTTTGTTGCTGTACCAGTTTTCGCTGCGGCGATACCATATGGCGACAAAAGTGTTTCTGAATAATGCAAATGAATGAAAGAAATCATATGTGAACTGCGGATGTGAAATCAAATGAAGAATGATCGTCGCAGTTGTGATCGCAATTTTTACAATTGCGTTAAGAAGCCTGAAAAAAAAAATTTAGGAATTCAACGGGGATTGAACCCGTGAAGTTGGGATCTGGTCAATTTTGGGTTCATATATCTCCGTGAAAGTTATGTGAGCACAATGATGCACGTAAATAGGACCAAGTTGAAGAAAAAAGGAACTTTTAAAGTCAAGGTCGAAGTACACAGTGCTTAAGTTGGAATTTCCTTTCAATTAAAGCTAAGCAGCTTGGATTTAACCTTTGCTCCTTTTTTTCTCCCGCGCCGAGACACTGACAGTCAAGTCTTGAAATAATTACCTTTTTAAAGGTTAGAGTAGTAAGTAAAAACTAACGAAATGAAAGGTATTGAGCAAAACTTGTCAGTGTTGTTTACTGACACTGTACAAGCTGGTTCTAAGAGTTGCCTGAACTTAACGCGAGGAATCCTAAACTGTTGACCAATAAAATGAAAGCTCTAGGACAATTATTTCCTGTGGTACTGTTTACATATGCTGTACAAACTGGTTTCCTTTGGCATGACTGTCAATGACATCCTACAGTGTGACCATTCATGAAATCAAGATCTAGAGAACGGTGACTAATCAGTTACCGCAAACTGTCTCAGTTTGCAAAATTATTCTTTGTTTTGAATTTAGCATTCGGCAGTGAAAGATCCAATATGTCTCAACTGCAATTGAGGTAACTGCGGCATGAACCTTCATTCAAATTATTTCCTAATTAAGCAGAAAGGAATTTGATTGCGTTTTTTCCTGGCTGGTGTGTGTAAAATTATCTAGCTTTATCTATAAAGAGCCCAAAGGTGAACTTGAAAAAAAACAAAATTAAGACCTTCAGCACCATCAAAAAGGATTGCGTTGTTTATTTCCTTTTAATGACCTCGAAATGACCAATCAGGGGATTATCTTCAGAGAGCCGCTTTATGATGATAAACAGTGCCATGATAGTCACCCCTGCACTGTCGGATTTCATTCTCGCATCAGACATAGCAGGCGGACTAGAAAGAAACACTTATTTCATATGATACAGCACAATATACTTTATTTAAACACGGCAAGAAATAAACTGATTAGACCTGAACGTTAAAATCGTGGGGTGGCGGCATCCATCTACACCTTAATCGATCTTGTTAACTGAAAACTTCCAAAGGAGCCCCTTCTCTTTTAAGGACTTTTAAGTTCAGCGGCAGACGACCCCTTTCCATCCTTTCAAAACCGCAATGCACGCAGCCTTGCAATTGCGTTCTCAGGTGATTTCATTTATCAATATACTGAAACTTGCCTAAAAAAAAACGGTGCCAATGGGATTTTAAAATAAATCTGAGTAAAATCTACAGACAAGCTTAGGCGTGTGGCCCGTTGCAAATGCAAGGGGGGGGAGTGGAGGAAAGGGGGGTGTATGATGGTGCGGATTTTTTCTGTGGGTGAGATTTTCGATCGATTCAATAATTATACTGACCGTGCTGTGTAGTTTTAATTTTGCAGACTGTGATGAAAACAAAACCGAAAGTTTAAGAATACTCTCGACCTAAATCTGAATGACGAACAGGTCATACAAGTTTTTTGAACCCATTTAAATTAATTCAACATTCCGGAAACTGCACCTTGATGGTAAAAATTTCCTCATTGGATTTTCATCATTTTAATCAGCAGATCAAAGAAGATGCCACTGCTAAAGAATCAAACTGTAGGACAGAGTACGGCCTGAAATAACACTGAAAAAGAAACCTCTAATCTAAGTCCTTTGTTGGCCTCAATTTGAAACAAACATTTCACACCGCGCAGTATATCTTCGTGATGGCCAGTTGTGAAAAGGCTTTTCATTTGCTCCTATGTAGCGTCTGCCACTTAAACTAGTATCTGGGGTGACTGAGACATACAGGGCTTTCTGAACTGCCAAGAGAACGTCTGTAACGCTGATCGTATAACTTAAGGAAAAAATTGTACGTTTCAGATTATGATTGTAGGATAACATAGACGAAACAAGGCCCCCAAATAAACGATACAAATTGTTCACTTATCGTCCGTTTTTATCATACGTGAAATATTGTTTATATCAGTCTCAAAAAAAACCCAAAGGAGTAGCCAAAGAGAATTTTTCCATACTGCTTTCTTGGCAGAATGAAGTAAAAAGGCTGAGGAAAATGCGTAGTTTTCTTAAATTGGTTTGGAGTCAATTTCTTTTGGAATTCACACGTCAACTACCCATGACCAGTTTTGTTACCTGAATGACGTGCACGCTCCAACAAAGATACATAATGACCCTACAGAAAAGATTACAGAATAGCTCAGGCAGAAAATGTCTAAAATTGTCCAGCGTTTGAAGGCTTTGAATTGAACACCTTAAACCAACAAGTATTCATTTCTAATTAGACACTTGCAACTAAGTAATAAAAATGAACTAATCGGGAACACACCAAGACACTTCATATTGTTTTCTTTGCACACAAACCCTCTTTCTTGATCACACCTGCATTTGTGATTAGTTCGACTTGTTGGAGACCTAAAAAACACATACGAAGGGCTTAGTTGTTAAATCTTCCGGGCATGTGTTTAAACTTAAAACAGGCCAACAGGAAAAGAATGAACCGTAATGAAAACATTCCGTCATTAAATCTCTGGTGACAAGTCGCATTAGGTGGCTGAGAAAATTCAGTAAACGAGGAAAAACTGATGGTATCGTTGAAACTACAGTAATCATGGATTCATTAAATTCTTATTAGTTTTTACTCTTATTTGTTACTTTAACTATGACTCATTGCATTTAAAGGGTAAAAAATAATTATTGGACTACGATAAGTGGAAGATACAGTAAGAGTGGATTCTGAGCACGCAATACCACCTACAAACATGCACGCATTGAGTCACTAAAAATACGATGTGTTTACATTTTTTTGTCTACCGTCCAACCGGTCGCGCTCATTCAGTCGCCGGTTGAGTGATGTCAAGGGCGGGAAATGTATAACAGCGTCTCCATTACTCGGTAAACCAATATTTACCATCGTTGGCATCACTGGTTAGTCAGATCACCTCTTACCTTGAATGAACCAAGGCAACACGTTTATTCCATAGACATGAGAAACATGAATCCGGGTAGACCAGAAAATAACTACAGCGAGTGCTTGCCTCAAAGGGCTATTACTTCATCTGACCAGGAAAATTACTATTCTGCCTTATCAAGGGGAACAGGATTCCTTGACGTCACTGCGTTAACGATGAGCACGAGTAGCCTTTGGAAAGGAAGCAAGGACAATTTTGAACCAATGTACATCGATGTTGTAACTGAAAGACCACCAAAGAGGAAATCATCTCGGAGGTTGAAATGTCTCATTGTCTGGTTGGTTTTCTTGTCAGTAATGTCGCTCACTTCTCTTGCGTTTACGACCGTTATCTTTTACAACGTTGGCATGTTCAACGGGAGTGATATTTTCTTCAGAGACCAAAAAGAAGGTGGGTTTTTGTTTGGTTTTTTTCTGGATTTACGCAATAAATGGAAAGGATAAAGCCTTTAATTATGGTTAGCTAACAAACATTTCGGAACTCACAAGTAAGAGCTAAGTGAGAAATCGAAATTGTCCTTGCTCGCAAACACGACATTCTCAAGGAAACGTTTCTGAAACCCCTGTACTGTCTTGCGTTCTTTCTCCGTCTCCCTGTGGATCCTGTGTACATCTTTCCTTTTCTGATCTTACCATCTTGAGTCAAAGTTTAGGTGTCATCTTTTCCGGGTTTTTTCAGTTTCTAGACACGATAAAAACCGGAAGAGAGGTTCTTGTTTTTCTCGTTAGGTTGTCACGAGGTTCGGCTGAAATAGAATGCGATGTAAACAGAAAAACTGGTTCCGCTTGTTCGGTAAAAAATTCCTCCACCCTAAAAATGTCGGTCACGTGCAATGCAATAACCACAAAGTGTTACTGATACACGACAACCTTTGTACACCATGTACTTTGTTCCCTTTGTCGTGTAAGTATATATGCGTACGTTTGAATAGTTTGCTCACAACAGCGTGAAGCGACAGAATTCACAGTTTGACACATAAAATTATATTACGGTAGCCAAAAAAAGTCAGAGTTTCATGTTTGTAATTATGGCGCGTGGTCTAAACCACGACGAAACAGAGCTTCGATCTTTCAAAATCACTGACAAAGACATTAGCCATATTTCTCTCATTTATTCATATAAATTCATACACAGAGTGAATACAAATTGATTAGAATGGGTAAATACTCAGTATAACAGATTTATTTCAGACTATTAAATATTATTTAGTTACTTACAGTGGCAATTCGATTACGTGGTAAAGACGTCTATACCTGGAGCTCATACCGGGTGCGTGTCTGTACTGAACAGGTCGATTTTCCAACAAAAAAAGGAACACTGTACCAAAGCTTTGTGAGAAAAGGGTGTTTTGCGAGTAATACCTAAGCCGGTACAACTACATTTATAAGTGCAAAAATTTCGCTCAGTGGTTATTGGAAACACGACTTTGCCAACCAGGCATCTGTAACCAAAGAACACCCTTGCTTTTGATCGCACGGTTTGAGCCAAATAGGCCCTCGCTAAGGTCACCAGTGGCAGTGTTTCCCTTCTTTTGTCTAAAATACTTACACAAAGAGGCTAGAATCAAAGAAATCAGCCTCTGCATAAATTGCCTCCCTTCCTCTGTTTTTTGTAACGTCCAAGGATAAAGCAGTATAAAAAAAGACAAAGTTTTTCCATCGATAGTCATACAGCCCTCATACAGAGAGAAGAAGCGGCTAGAAAATCTTCAGGCATGCGTGATAATTACTGTATGTACAAAGACACGGCTATGAGAACAGCACAGCAAGACCATCTATTTTAATTTTTGTTGAGACATCATCAGCCATTGCAAGGTCACTAGCGTTGCTGGTTCTAGAAGTGAGAGTCAGATAAAATAGTTATGTATAGATAAATAAATCTTGTTTTTATTTTTAAAAAAAACTTGTTAAGCGTTGATTTCTGGAGCTGCTGATGAACCGTCTATCAGAGGATAAGCGTTTTGAGAGTTCCATTTGATATAAACCCTCACGAACTGCCTACAAGAACAAGATATTCAAGCTGCAAATATGAATAACAGAACTTTGAACTTTCCGAGGAAATGAAAAGGATGGAAAATGGAGACAGTGATGAAAGGTCGATCAAAAGAGGTTTTGACTGATTCCCAAAGTTCTCTGGTTTGTGCTGTGTTTCACGATCACAGTCTTTCCTGATGATGCAGCTTGTTATGACGTTCAAGAGTTATTTACTCTGAAAGCCGGGAGGGACTGTCTTGTTTCCTTTAAGTTCAGTTTGTAATAATCTCCTTTTCTCAGTTTTATTTATACCAAAGACATTTGATATTTTTGTTGGGGGAGTTGCGATTCTGTTTTTGTTGTTGTTTTTCTTGTTTTAATTTGTTTTTCATTTTTGTTAGTTGATGCTATTGTTGTTTTTAACTCTGACGTTACGTTACTTTTTTATGTCTTTTCAATTTCTTTTATTCTTTTTTAACTATTTTGAGCAAGGGTTAACTATTGAGGAGTGAGCCGGTTTAAGCCGGGTTGAAATACTGCTCGTGTTGAGTGACTCCTTTTCTTATTTCCGGTCGCTGTGAATAGTCAGGTATGGTTGTCAGGTAATAGTCAGGTATTGGCTAACAATTCATCATCGTGTATCAAAGAAAACGATTGTTGTCGTTTCATGCTTTAACTTAAACCTGAAGAATTCCGCATTTGGTTGCCGGTTACTTTGCGTCACTTAAATATGAAAGGTTTCAATTCGATCAGGCAATTCTGCCGCGAATTTGTTTCTCAAAATGCACTTGGTTGACACTAATAACTTGAAAAGACTACCTTTAATTGTAATAGTAAAACTAGCCCTGCTAAAGTGGATGCACCTGAGCAAATAAATAAATAAAATAAAAGTAACGAAAAACACCTCTAGGCTTATTCACCACTGCCAACACTTTTGTCGCCAACATGTAGCTCGCAATTTCTCTATATTCTCCGTCAAGCAAATCATTTTCAGGTCTTGTACCTCATGACGTACGAGATTGGCTGGCTGATCCCATTCAAAGAATAATTGATGCTGAATGTGATACACCTCCTCAGGCCAAACACACACAGAGTACGAAATCTTATATACAACCTCTTTTACATAGCAGAGTTATCCTGGTTATTGCGTGTCTAGTGAGGCGGTGCTCACCGGCCATACACCGCCGTGGCCAGACACGTAGATCCTTAGTTTGCGGATTTGATGGGATTCAATGGGTCGTATTAAGTTTTTTCTGCATAACTATGCTTTGCAATGTTTTGAACCCATTTAGAATGTGAAAAGAAACCTTTACGATAAATATACCGGCGCCAGGCGGTGCGACAAATGAATTAAAAAAATATATAAATAAATAAATAAATAAATAAATAAAGACTTAAATGACCACTCCCCTAGAGGGGCTTTTCAGGGACAATGAAACAAATAATACAAATGAACACAACACAACAGAGTTAAGAATCCCAACTGGCGGGAGGCAGACCAGTTGGCTATTTACAAGGATGACCGAGGAGCTGATCCAGGCAAGAACCCAGAACAACACCAGCTAGTGGCAAGAGCGGGATTTGAACGAGTCACCGCATTGAAATCCAGCGCCCTAGACCACTAGACGGCCATCCTGCCTCCAATTTGGTGTAGCGTCTAGCAGAGTTATCCTGGTTATTGCGTGTCTAGTGAGGCGGTGCTCACCGGCCATGCACCGCCGTGGCCAAACACGTAGATCCTTAGTTTGCGGATTTGATGGGATTCAATGGGTCGTATTAAGTTTTTTCGGCATAACTATGCTTTGCAATGTTTTGAACCCATTTAGAATGTGAAAGGAAACCATTACTATAAATATAC
The DNA here is from genome assembly GCA_948470475.1 of Galaxea fascicularis. NCBI lineage: Eukaryota > Metazoa > Cnidaria > Anthozoa > Scleractinia > Euphylliidae > Galaxea > Galaxea fascicularis. Next base: position 22,379,609 of record OX419342.1, on the reverse strand, counting down.
CGGCGCCAGGCGGTGCGACAAATTAAATCGGTGTAGCGTCTAGCCAGCTTCCAACACCTGGACTCCTAACATACTTTAAGGCCAAAGCAGTGACAAATATCCGGAATCGATCTCTGCGAAATCGGTTCCAAATTATATAAACTTACCAAATGACAAACAATTTAGATCCCTTCACTATTGGTTGGGCATTCAGATGTGTTATCAAAGGAGTCTTTCAAAGGAATGCGCTCCCATTATTGTCATTAATTGAAGGTTTCAGCCAAATAAAATACGATAACGTACAACCGTGGAGTTCTTGCCATTTGTTGTTGTTTGTGTTTTTGTTTTTCTTTCTCCTTTTAGGCAAGACCTAACCATTCGTAATGATAGTGTGTTTTGTTAATTTTTTAGATAAGCGGTCGTCAGGAGAACGAAATGTTCAGGTAGACACCTTTCAAAGTAATAACGAAGACACCATCCGTCAACTGTCTAAAAATGTCACACTCCTCCAGGGGAAGTTGGTGAGTAATCTACATGATGTTGCGCGAGAACGATGCTGGGCAACCTCGTTCCCAGGACCTTTCCCTTCAAAGCGAAGGGAAAGGTCCTGGGAACGAGGTTGGATGCTAGGGAGAGGGGAGGGCGGAACTGCATTCGCAGTCTTCCATAAAACTGTACGAGCAAAGGTGCTGAGCTTGGCCAATGCTTTTCTGGAACGATGTTGTAAACTCCCTGATTCTGGGAGAAATGTCGAGTTTGTTAATATAACTGGTATTAACGGGGGCTGACAAGTCGACAACAATAACAAACGTTTGAGTAACACTTAACTTGTTATTTTAAGTCCTCCCGGAAATTTAGAAGATCCTACCGATTTTTTTCGGTGACCTTCTGGTAAAAATGTCAAACTTCGCTCGTTTTTCTGCAATATCCTAGAAGTATGCTATATTTCCCAAAAAAAATTCCCCAGTCTTCCGATTCCCGGAAGAATTTTGTTTTTCTCCCGATATAGCCCCCCCCCCCGAAACAGGCCTTTTTAGAGTTGTCACCACCACCCCCCAGTATTAAACACTTCCATTAAATTCCCATGATCAACATGCGTATTCTCCTTACAGTTCTCACATATTTCATTATACATGTTGGGAGAATTTGAATAAACGTTAACTCAATTAATCACTGGTGATCATTTCCTGTATTCTCATGTCCTGTATGCTTGACAAACTAGTGATATGGGAAGGAGATGTTAGATGGTGATCACTATCAGTGAGACGGAAGAAGTTAAAGGGGGTATGTTAGATGATGACGGTGATTTCCATGTATGGGAGATCCGGAATGAAGCACCAGATGCTTATAACCAAAATGCCAGTAGAACAACAAAAAAGAGATATCAACCCATTTTCTGAAACTCGAAACACCTGTATTTGGTTATTGTTTCACAGCTAAAGAGGGAACTTGATAAATATGGCCCAATTTTTTCAAGATGCAATCCATTTGAATCCTTGTCATCCTGCGCCAGAGTCTTAATCTTGAAGCTTTATTAAACCGAGGAGATTACGTGTCGAGGTCTAATTTCGGAATCCACTTGTTGTGATAAAGGTATCCTTGTAAACAGAGCAATCAGTGAAGGATCTAGGTGGTGGGAAGCGGGAGTTAGGGGTGGGTGGGGCTAAGAGAAAGGTTTAAAAGGACTAATTTTCCAATTGAGCTGACGAGATTCCTAAGATATTGAGGAAACAGATGCTGAAACGTTAAACGTGAACAATAGCTTTTAAAATATTTGTTGTCTGAAACTGGTTGAACGTTCACTTGATAACTTAGAGTTGTCCCTATAATTACTATTAACTCTCTTTGAATTTTTTCAGGCAAACATCAGAAAAATGCCCGGACCACCAGGACGGAATGGTTCTACGGGGCCGCGAGGTCCTCGTGGTTTTAATGGCAGTGACGGTGTACCTGGATTACCCGGTTCAACAGGGGCACCCGGGGCAACCGGGGCTCCAGGGATACCAGGGTCTATGGGACCCCCTGGTCATAATGGTACAAGAGGACCGCAAGGTCCTCCCGGATCCCAAGGTCGACCAGGTCCAAGAGGTGCTGGAAACTTCAGCTCCTGTACTTACGGACATAAGGATGCTGCTGACGCACAACCAGGTGCAAGTGCCAGAAGTAACGTGAGCGTACAGGAGACATGGGTAAGATGAATGATTTATGTTACTGTTCCTAAATTACCGTACTAAATTAAACAGCATTGGTCATGATATGTTAGCGATAGCGATTTCCCTTGAGATTATCGGTGCCGCATATGGCAGAAAGGGAACCGTGAGGTGTGTTCCTACAACTTATAAATAAGCGTCACACCCGTGGCAACACTGTAAAATGAAGGAATCATTTGATCTGAGTCAAATATTGAGCACAGAGACGGTATGATCTATGTGTCTAAAGGTCGGCACACGCGAGGGAAATGTTCAAAGGGAATATTGTCACTGATGGTTCACACAAAGGAAACAAACATTTTTTTTCAGGCGAATCATGTTTCCGGGTCCCACTACTTCAAATAAGTTTGACTTCGTGGAACCATTGGCAGGGATCAAATTTTGGTTCCGGCAAATCGATTCGAATTGATCCCCGCGACCGTTTCCTGCCACGGCATTCCCTGCGAATATTCCGTCCTTCGTGTTGACAGTAATGGTGATATTGTGATGGGTAGGCTTTGAGGATTTTTTCGCAGAGAGTTTTTTTTATAACAGCTCCGAAAAAAAGGCAATCCTCGAGTTAGTGACCTCGATTCAAAGAGAATGACGTTCTTATAATACTTTAATAAAACTTTACTCAAATACCGTATACCGTATTTGAAAAGGAGGACCCTGAGGTGATCTCTACAAAAAGGTCTCCTGACATTTCTAGCTTGGAGCTGGAATGGCAGAAACGAATGACGCAACTCAGTCGAACGTTTTGTTTCCTTTATTGTATATACAGGGAAAAAAGATCATAAGTGCCATGTGCTACTCAAACGATGCCCTCAGCTACGAACTCAGTTATCATGCCGGATTGTCTGCCTATGTCTGCAAGTGTTCTGGAACACGCAAAGCAATTTTAACTAATGGAACAAAGATGTCTTGTACAATACATTACTGGCAATGTGAAGTTTAATTAAGCTATCTCCTTCCGTCTAACTATTTAACGTAAGAGGAATTTGCTGCTAAATAATCATGTTTTCGAAATTCCAAACCTGAATCAGTTTATGTTAACCTGTTTTAGTCATTTTAGACATACAAGTAGTTGATAACTGCGATGCGGTATTGAAAGGGTTGGAGTGGAGAATTTTGGAGTGATCGAAAAATGTCGTATGTTTTTGTGCGTCAATACATTGTCAAAGGACCTTTTCACAATAATCGTTATCATTTCTCGAACAATATGCAACGGAAGACAAGGTAGGACTATAATCTAAACTATAATCTCTCATATACGTAACGTGCTTTGCAATCGAAAAATTCCATGACCATGATCCAAATGCCCGGAATCCCAAGCATTAGCTGTCCTGGTCCTATTGAACTACAATCCCGACCAAAATTATTTGGTACACTAAAGGATTACCTGCCTCAAATGTACATTTGTAAAGTACATTCAAAGTACAAGCCATAAGACCTCACGATTGTTCGTTTTCTTCTTAGTTGTTACAATTGCCCCCCCCCCTTGTCAATGTTGATAGCCACTCTTATCTTTGGCCACAAACGAACATTAAATGTGGGGGAAGGGGGAGATACAGCCTTGCAGTTGATTTTTCTAACACAGTGTACCAGCGTTTTAGTCCAGGATTGTAGTCCATTATACTTTTGTCATCTTTCGAAATCAGGTTAATTATCGACGGTGAATCCTGAACATCGTCAAATGTGGCTGCACCCTATAACTGATAATTCATGGAGTGAGGTGGCAATTATGAAATAGGGCATAGATTTTTGTAAGGAAAAAAAACAGGCTTAATTAGCAAAAATTTCTGTGGAAATCAACATTACAGAACGTTATGTCCTTTTTACATAAGATATTAAGAGCTGAAGAAATCGCCGGGAAAATTAATTTATCATGTCAGTTTAAAAGCGCTTTTGAGAAAACTGAAAGGGACACAGAGAAAAAGGAACAATAGAAAAATAATGCAGACTAAATGCGATTCCTCGTTTACAAGCCTACTGACATTCTTCCTATTCAAACGGAATGATATTTTGCTTATTATCTTAAGCTTTTTTTAAGTCAACTTATATAAGCGAAGACGAGCTCTTCATAGAGTCAAAAAGTAATCAATGTACAATTCGATGAATTGTTTTGTACTGTAAGTTTTTTTAAACTCGGCTTGTCAAAACTGTATATATTTTTGACGAAGGAAACATGAATTGCTGGTAATTATGAAACCTTCTCACTTTTTTGGTTATGAGCTTTAGTGTTATTGTTTATAGTAGGTTAGCCTTTTTTACCGCATCTTATATTTCCTTGTAAATAAAGTACAACACGTTCTATCTTGAACACGCAAAACCGGAATCCAAGTTTTCAGTTCTTAATCAGAGACAGATTTAAGGGTTGTGGAAACATCATCCAACGGAAATACTTTTCTGCTCGAAATAACGTAAACTGCCTGATACCCGTGGAGAAACAAGATAACTGAGGTCTACTGTAAAATGGAAACTGATCGAAAAGAATAAACTTCATTCTGTAATTTAAGAAGTAAATAAATTTAAGTATGTGCACAGTATTGACCGAGGCAATCGTACATGTCTGCTCTAAGTGCACTTCTTCTGTACATAAAAGTGATAAATATGAAGCAACGAACAATTATTTTTGTGTAAATAACAAATCTTGAAAAGGGGAAACATTAATGTAAAGCTTGTGGATACTGTTAAATATTGTAGCATATCTAAAACTGTAATTAATCTACTGGTGTTATTTAATTTTACATAAGTTAGATGAAAAAAGAAATTGTAAAGATTATAGAGAGTTTGAGCATGACGTTCACGGCAGACGGCAAACGGCCAAGATTACCTCTGGTTTTTTATTCTTTTCTTGTAATCCTTAAATAAATCACACAAAAATAGACAACTGTCTCCTGCTATTCACCGCAAATAAAAGTATTTTCACTCTGCTGTACAGACAGCTGAAGATAGACGGCAAAAGTTTCATTTTTGCCCTTTGCCGTTTGACGTAACGTCATGCTTAATCTCTCTTATATTTAAGATTATTAGATTTAAATTAAAACTGCATTAAAAATATGAAGTTATAGACGGGTGTCTTAATCTCTGGCTTCAAACATTCCTATAATCATCTGATATACCCCTTATTCCAAAATGGCTCCCATTCTAATATTCTTTTGATTTTATTCAAATTAGCCCTTGTTGTCTCGTTCGTAAGAGCAAAATTCAAAAGAATTATGGAATAAGGTGTATTGTATCATTTTCTTTTTAACCAAGCAGAACCCCCTCTGGCGGGAAAAAGGCAAATTGTTTTAAGATGGGCTGGTTAGATTTCTCAGAAACGACACCCTTCGACTTTGAACCTAAATCACAACGCACTAAATAATCTACGAAATCAGCTGATTTCGTAGATTATTTATAGTGCGCTGTGATTCAGGTTCAAAGTCGAAAGGTGTCGTTTCTGAGAAATCTAACCAACCCATCTTAAAACAATTTGCTTTTTTCCCCCAAAGGGAGTTTCACCCACAATATTATTGCTGGGAATTGGATCACTGTCTTGGGAAAGTCTTTTGAACAAGGTCAAATCAGATGAACAGATGAAGCGACTCCAGCCGGCTTTTAAGGAAATATCGCATACTTGTATAAATATCAGGTGACAACATACGTTACAGGAACTGGTAAATTCAATCTCGTTCCCAGGACTTTTGTTCCGCCATGCACCACTTTCTCACTTCTAAAGGAAAAGCTCTAAAAACCGAGGTCGTTTTGGAGCTGTTTAATTTTAACAGATCATGACTTAACTCAAAGATTTCTTCAATTGACGCCCCTATAGAAACTGTCAACTACAAATACCGTCCAAAGATCGTTCAGAAACCAACTTCTAAATGTTAAGAAAATATATCCTAAGTCGGGAAAACAATTTATTCTTTGTGTTGGCACAGTAATTCCGATCCCCAAACACTGCTCTGCCCCTAACAAGGGTAAGTGATGCCCGTTTTGGGAAGTGTTACTACCGGGAAACCAAACCGAGAATGTTCTCGAATTTCTTGAAACCTCAGTTGATAAAATCTCCCCGAAGGCTAGCCTCCTTATGTATTTCGTTTTAGGACAAGAAATGATCGTCATGTGCGGTTCATTCAGTCTCCCTGTTTTGCAAGTTTCAGATACAGCTATGTACGCAAGTGAATTCTTTACGTCAAGTACCACTCGAACCAATACATTCCTTCATCGTCTTGGAAATGAGTCTCCATGACATGTCGTCTCTTGGATAAAGCACTTTTATTTCTACCATTTCATGATCTGGAAGCTATAAGGCATTTCCTTTAATTTTGGTGCTGTAAATTGTTCCAATATGCGAGATGGCGTTCGATTTTCCGTCCTCCGTTAACCCAGCTACCCAATGGTGTTTTACAGTGTCAGCAATGTAGGTAGTGATAAATTCATTGAAACCGGTTTTACCTGCATTCGTTCGTGTGGGCGCGAAAAAGTTAATTAAATTGTTTTATGATCGATGATAGTTTACAAGTGATGGACTGCAAGGAGCAGAATCTAATCATATTAAAGTGGTGTATCATGACGGACCACCCGTTCTAAATTGTATCTTTGAAATCCGCTAACGGGCCGTGTCCTATTTCTCAAATCGGTTGAGATCCAAGCACCAGGTGACACCAATTGTAGACCTATTCAACTGCAACTTCTCGCGCAAAGATGTTCAAATTAGCTTTTCGAAGTCAAAAACTTAATAAAGTTCAACCGACTAGCGGACCTGACTTGAGGGCTCCTTGTGAGGAAAGTGCGTTTGTCGATTCAAATGCTGAAAATTGCTTCCAACTCCGCACCTGTCAACATTCCTTTCAAGAAGAAAACTCAGATGGAACTCATGGTGACTCCAAATCCTCTGTTAAAGACTCTTTACCTCTTAATCCATCCAGCATTGAAGGGATCCACAAACAGCTTAAGACATTCCGTCTCCTGTTTGCCGTGTTAGTGGTTTTTTCGTTCGTCTTTTTTGCCCTCAATATTTGGGTCATTCACGAACAGCGCAGGCAGAGCAGTGATTCCAGCCTTAACACACCGGTGCCGGGTATGTCATTGAAGTTTTAAATTAAGCTTGGAACTAATACATGTTTATTTTCAAAGTCATAAGTGCTCGGTTTAATGCCGTTATTTCAGAGAAATTAACGGTTCTTTCTAATCAGGGATTACTAAGTTGGAATGACTCAACCGTCTAATCGGAAATGAATTATTGCGAAAAACTTACTAATTTGTTACGGTTGAATTAAATGTTACTTCAGACTTTCTTAGTTACACTGTAATTTGTAACGTTGATATTCAAAGGGACTAAAATGTAGTTGAAGCTGCGAAATAAGGCTTAGAATTCTCCCAAAGCTGACCGAACAGCTCGTTGTTCATGATTCGCGTGAATGATGTATCAGGCTAGTATACGCACCCCTGTAAATCTCAGTTTTGAACCTTAAAAGTTCAGCTAAAAACCCGAAAAGATAATTGCGCTGGCTTACATAAATATCTCATAGAAACGGTTTAAGAAAAAGAATTAAAACAGAGTTCTTGTCAGGCGCCCTTGTTTATTGCGTTTGTTCCAGTTACCTTTTTTTTGCAAAGGTAACATCTAATCACTTTTCAGTATCAAAAGGGGCTGTTACTTTCAACTCTACGCGCATGTTGTTTTTACTTCATAACTTCGATTTTTCTCCATTCCTACAAACTCGTCCGAGATCGCTAGGTCTTTTACATGCCTTATTTTAGTGTTGAGTGTTAAAGGAATTTAACGCAATTATTTCCGATGATAGGTAAATAAGTCAACAAATTAAGTGACACCTTTCCTTCGCTATTGTACAGGAGATCAAGTAACAACGAAACCTTACTGTAAAATCAAATAAACAAGCCTTACGTTAGTAAATTTGGCCTGAAAAGGCATGCTTTGTAAAACGTCCAGTTTATCGTTCCATTTATGTCAAAGATTTGATGTTCTTTAAATTGATATGATCTCAAGAGTTCCGCTGTGTGTGTTTTTGTTCCCTGCAGGTAAATCTGTCGGCGAAATAGACACGCTCTGGGAGACATTGAACCAAACCAAACAGGATATAAAGGAAATGCAAGCAAAAACAAACAAACAGCATCAGGTCGGATTTGAGGATCCTGCCTCCGGCGATGACAACAACGGAAATACTCAAGTTTATTTAAACGCCACAACTGAACGTTTGAAAAGGCTGGAAAATGAATCAGCAAGTTTGAGAGACGAGGTTAAGGGCATCCTCAACGCCACACAAAATCTTTTAGAATTCCAGTTAAAGGTCACTGAATTTTATGGTATTTATAGTTATAGTTACATTACAAATAGATATTAAGGTTGAGTTATCCATAGCAAGTAGTAGCCCAACACCCGTTTAGAAATCCAGCCCTTTGTAGGGCCGTAGCAAGGCGTAACAACTGGTCCGGGAGGGGGGGGGGGGGAGGAGGCTCAGCAAATTTGCAAGAATAAAATCAGAGCACTAGGTTTATTAAATAAAATCAAAACATCAACCGCTGCACATTCATCACACTTTTTCATACGTTTCTCTTTAATTTCACGTTTTATGGGGAAGTAAACACCCCACGATGGATTGTTAATTTTATTTCTAAACTTGGAACTGGTCCTTATAATTTGACTGCAGGAGAACTCGCCTACAATTTACGAAGTTAAAGATTCGAGTCAAAGTTTGAAAGAGACCCGAATTCGCTTAATAAATAATGTTTTCCCTACCGTCACCGTCGTGCATGGTATCTTTTCATTGCTAAAACCGTTTGTTCACTTCCAAAAATTCTGGGGGGAGCTTGGGCCTCCCCCGCCCCTCCTGCCCATCTCAATGCTACGGTCCTGGTATGTCTTTGAAAGGTGCCTGAACTGCCCACAAACTCGCAAGCATCTCAATGGTCTCCATAGATTCCCAAGGTCACTGTTGGGTGCACAGTAATGTTCACTTTTTGTCAATTTATGGAGCAATTAACCGAGCTCCTGGCACATCCTATTTCAAGTGACAGAATTCGGCCTCTCTCTCTGTCTGCTTTTCTCCTCCAAGGGCACCCAATGCCGGTCATTTTCGCCGGGTAGATATCTGTTCGGTGGAGGGATGTTCACCTTAGGTTTTCGGCGGCGATCAAAAGGTACGCTCGGATTTTCGGAACTTAAACGTAGTCTAAAAGATTCTCAATGGCGAAATAATAGCCCTTAACGTTTTCGGAGGGGTCGCATTTGCTGTTTTTGGCAAAAACGTCAGCTAGCATTTTCGGGAAGGTTATATTTTCCTAAAAAAAACCCTTCTAAACAAACTTTCCGGTGTTACCCTAAAAGAAAGAATTTCAAAAAAAATCAGTCGTTATTGATTTCATAAGTTCGAATACCTAACTACGAACGAATCGCGAACTTGAACTTTTTTTCAATACCTCTGATAGTAGAGTCTTCCTAACCGTAGCTTATTAAAGAACGCTTTTAGTTTCATTCAATTAATGTATTCCTGTTTCTCACGTTGCCATGTTAAATCTAACATAAACAGCGTAGCTCCATCTCCTCTATATGACATCCCATAATTCTTCGATTCGCTCCGACGAAGGGCTAACGCTCGAAACGTCAGCTTTTAGAATCCCTGTACGGTTGTCAATTTATCAATTTTTCAACTCCGTTGACAAAACCAAATTCTTGTGTGCGATGGTTGGATCAGTTCGGGGTATGTGTGGACAGGAAATGTGTAACCGGGCAGTCTTATTTTAATCTGTACTCGCGCGCGCTTTAGTACACCCCCCCCCCCCCTCCCCCCTGGCTAGAGTACGCGAACTTAAACCGATTTATCGGCTTCTGTTTGCATTTTCTTTGCATGATTTCTAACAACTTATCTCACGAGTTTGCCTTATAAGACACGATATGCATCTCAAGATAAAATTAAAAAGTCGTTAGAAAATAAAACCATTACTTTAACTAACAGAGGTTAAGTTATTTACTAATCAATGCAAACTAAGATCTATGACTCCTCTGTTTCACAACTTAGATATCAGACAAAAAGGAAAAACTACAGGCGAGACTGGATGTGTTACAGGAACACTTTATGTTCTTAAATACATCGCTCATGGGGCAGGTGATTACAACTTGATTCATTTTCTCTTACTGTATGTGACTTTCTACCCGGCCTCTGGGAACATTATCGATCACAACAATTTATGGCAATGCGGCCAGAGTATTAGGCCTGTTTCATACGCCGCTCCACTCATGTGTCGAACCTAATTAAATCAGGATCGACTTTGGAGCGATATTGACGCGAGAGCTGATTCAGACGGCGTACCGTGTGTCGAACGTCATATGTATTTTATATACGGAGAAGGCATTATACATTTATACATTGTCATAATTAATGCATTTGGTTCAGCACATGAGAAGAGCACCGTATGAATCAGCTGCCGCTCCAGTGTCGAAAAATGCGGCAGAACTTGTCGAACTTAACAACGTTGCCGCATCGAATTAAAACTGCCATACCGAACTGATTCAGACACCGCTCTTTTGCCGGACTTAATTCATGATTCGGCGCATGAGTGGAGCGGCGTCTGAACTGCACGTGTCAATCAAAATATGGCGCGAAAAGGCTCTATGTATGTATATATCTATGTCTCATATTATTTTGCCCAAGGATCGTAAAAGTTTAGCCAACGTTTCAGCGGTAGAAATTCGGACTCTAACCAAAAGAAAATAGATTTTAATTAGAACAAATAACCTTGTGAATATTAAGCGCCCAGTTTTGTTTCTTTATCGGTAGATTTGTATTTGATGTTAAGTGTCACGTTTTGACAAACCTCTATATTATTTCTTTCATTTCTCAGATCAACAGCATCGTTAAGATGACGGGCCCAATTGGACCACCAGGCTCTCCAGGGATGAATGGAATGCAAGGTCCCGTTGGTCCCAGGGGTGAGCGAGGCTTCAACGGTTCCCAGGGAACCCCTGGTCCTGTCGGACCTCGTGGTGATGATGGCGTCCCTGGACTACAGGGTCCTGCGGGTCCACAGGGACCCGGAAACTTCAGTTCCTGTCAGTATAAAACGAAAGCATCCAGTGGAGCAAGAACAGGTCCCACTGCAATCAATGACGTCAATGTAAGGGAGTTGAAAGTAAGTTGTTCGGAAATTCCCAGTAAAATCAATAGACTTGTTATTCTCGTGAATGGTTTGGTTAAGCCTCTTAAAAATATATGAAGCCACAGTACATGCACAGTAGTACTTCAGCCAATTAAAATAGAGGAAAACGGTGAAATTTTTTAAACAAGTTCAGTGCGGTTGAGTGGTTAGGCCCGGAGTTGCACACACAATCCGGATTTCACGAGTTCAAGTCCCTCTCGGGCCGCTGGCTGGAGCTGTTTCTCGGTAGTCCCAAGTTGAGATTTACATCAGCCCTTTGGCTGTCCGTTGTCTGAAACTATTTCTCAAGTAAAATTATAATCATCACCATCAACGTCCTTATCATACACCACTTCCCCCCCCCCCCCCCTTCCTCCTTACTTCCTAAAGGGATGGACCGTTAGAAAAGTGAAAAGACAAAAAAAATACATGCGAGGAAAAAAGGAAATAAAAAAAATTCTTGCAGCGAAGAAACTGAAGAGAAATGTAGAGGGTGTCCACTGCTCCCAAAAAATCCTGCATAAACAAATGCCACAAAAAGTTATCGCGCAAGCTAAAAATACACTATCCTCCATCCCGTCCCCCCACACCCTCCCTTATCACTTTTCTTATGGTTCAATACTATTCGATTCAGTCGATTTTCCCTTTGCACCATTCACTAGGGGTTCAAGATCATCGGGGCGACCTGCTCTTCAAATGATGCTCAGTTAATCTCCTTGTCCAGTTTTGTCAGAGGAGGTTTTCGTTATTTTCTCTGCAAATGCCGCGGAACTGTGAACATCATGCGCCCAGCTGCCATGTTCTGTTACATCCACTACTGGGAATGCCGTTTAATCAGTTAGCCTGCAGTCAAAGGGTGTGCCGTTGGAGGGACGGAAGGAAATGGAATGAGAAAGGAATGAGAGCAGCTATCCATGCATTGTGGAAGGCAGTTAACTCATTTAATTAAATACTTAAAATATACCCCTGTGGGACCAACCCCCCCCCCCCCCTTACCGAAGTGTTGTAATAGCGCAATAATGATCACTTGCATACGTTGGTCATATTTTGGTATCAAACTCCATTATGTCAGTTTTGATTGTTAGTTTTGGCGTCATATGCCCGTGGAATCTTTTACCATACACAAAAGAATACAACACCGAGGTAAGCTGCGACAGTTTAGCCAGCCGGTTGCCCCAGGCGTATTTGGGTGGGCAAGCGATGAATAATCTTTCGATTTACATTATGCCGCCATCTTGGATGATGAAAGTGACAGAGGGTTTGGGCGAGCCAAAAATTGGTTCAAGGGAGTGGATACCGGTCTTTAAACGAGCCTTCGCCTACAACGAAATACGTCTTTTTCTGCAGGCTAGGACAGAGAAACACTTATACGCATTTCCATTTAGCACTCGTCCAGAAAATCTAATCTATGGGCTCCTTATGTAGTCGGCACGTGATATCTCCAATTACATCCGATTGCAGACAAATGGCACTTATGTCCAGAAATGCACTCAATGACGAAAATGGCAAATTTGACGAAATTTCGCCACCAGTTTGGAAAATATGTATATACTAAGGGAATGTGGCGAAAATGGCGAATTTGCCAAAATCACATGCTAGCCAAATATGGTGGCGATTTTGGCGAATCTGGCGAATCTGGCGATTTTGGCAAATATGGCGAAAATGGCAAATCTTTGTCAAATCGCCAAACTTATGCAAATGACTTCAACACATGGCAGTGAGCTATGGTGGCAATTTTGGCGAATCTGGCGATTTTGGCAAATATGGCGAAAATGGCAAATCTTTGTCAAATTGCCAAACTTATGCAAATGACTTCAACACATGGCAGTGAGCTATGGTGGCAATTTTGGCGAATCTGGCGATTTTGGCAAATATGGCGAAAATGGCAAATCTTTGTCAAATTGCCAAACTTATGCAAATGACTTCAACACATGGCAGTGAGCTATGTTGGCGATTTTGGCGAATCTAGCGATTTTGGCAAATATGGCGAAAATGGCAAATCTTTGTCAAATTGCCAAACTTATGCAAATGACTTCAACACATGGCAGTGAGCTATGGTGGCGATTTTGGCAAATATGGCAAATCTTTGTGAAATTGCCAAACTTATGTAAATGACTTCAACACATGGCAGTGAGCTATGGTGGCGATTTTGGCGAATATGGCGATTTTGGCAAATATGGCAAAAACGGCAAATATTTGTCAAATTGCCAAACTCTTACAAATGACTTCCACACATGGCAGCCATTCATTTACTATCATACATAGCATAACAATACTGTCCATTGTAATATGCCTCATTCTTCAAAAGCCTCTGACATATGCAAATGAACTCTTCAGTTCACTGTGGAAAGGTTTTTAACAAATACCCTTACTAAACACACAAGTTAACCAAAGACAACAATGGAATTGTCTAATGGTGTGTTTTCTGAAATTTGTATTCTACAGATTAGTCTAACATCAAGTTTACAAACATTCTAAAAAGTGTAGTTACCAATATTATTTGGCCTAGTGTTAACACCACATGAGTTAAATGAGTGAGGCACTGTCCTCTCATGGTTCTCACGCACAAAGCAGAATAGTTTCCACAAGGTTTCTTGGAAGACTTTGATTTTTACATTACGAAAATCCACCTGTGAAAGTGTGACATCATTTGTGGGAAGGGAACAGATACCACACACAGGCAGCTGAAGTCATGTTATGAATAATAAACCACAATGAAGCTAAAGCATCCCAACGTCATCAAGCCAGTATTGCTTAGAGGATTAACTTCAACTCTTGTTGTAATTTACCACATGTTTTGGCACCGCTTCATTCACGAAAAGTTGCAGGTCATCGATAAGCTGTAGTATGGACCTCACCAATTAATAAACCACAGTGAATCCAATGTATCCCAACGTCACCAAGCCAGTATTGCTTAGAAGATAAACTTCAACACCTGTTGTAATTTCCACATATTCCTGCATCGCTTCATTGCACGAAAAGCTTGAGTTGACCCTCAACATTCTCTCAAAGACGCCATTTTGAAATGTCACAAGATCTCAAAATATACTCTGTATGTAACACAAACGAAGCGTAACTAGTACCCAACTCTCTAATCTTGCCTCAAACTGAACTATGTAAGTAAATATTCCCTGAACTGACCCACCTCACTGAAAATTCTCCGAATCATGGAGCTTCAAACGAATCTTGGATTATTTGAGATAAGTTATGTCACTGTGTATTTAACAAATACCTATAGCGATTTTGGTGAAGGATAGATTACAGAATACCCTTCCTTTTACTCAGAAGGCTGCCACAGCAGTCCCACATGTACAATTAGGCTAATGTAAACTTAAAGCTTAGCTTACATATTTCATGCACTTGTTACTACAAAACTGAAAATACGGTAACTTCATCATTTAAGAAGTGAACCAAAACAAGAACCACTCTCACTAGGCAGACAGTCATTAATTTAAGCTCACACATTACACTCATTACAAACAAACATGTATAGTAATTTAAATGAAGTTTAGATCACAGAATTCCCGTCCACTTACTCGGCAGATGCCACGGTATCCCACATGTACAATAACCTTAATTTAAACTTATAGACTCAGTAATACAAAAAGATTGCAGTAACTTTGTTTTTTAACGAATGAAAACAACAACAACAACATGTAATATACCTCGTTCTTAAATCTACAAATCCCAAACAACCACTTAAAAGGTGTCGTTGTTTGAATATTTCTAATTTAGGTACCTCGGGGGTGCGTACTGCGGTGGTACTCCAATTTATTCCTTCAAGTTTTTAATATTCATATTCATAAATTAATGCAGACAATGATAATGACTGTGTGACAGAGCAGGTCTGCATACCTCTTGACTACATTTAAAGAACAGATTTGTTAAAGTCCATGTGACATATCATATCTCACATTAAAAACAATAATAAAGATCACTTAACCACTTATCAATGTATTACTATTTTTTCCTTCCCAACTATGATCGATTTGCTCCCATGGTTTGTGCTAATCATTGCTTAATATATATGAAGACCTATATGTGTCATGGTATTTAACTTTGGTTAGCTCTAACTATGCTTGGAACAACTCACCCCAAAAGATTAGCACTTTTAAAAAGCAGTTGCTCCTGAGAATACCTTGGGTATAACAATTACCCTGACTTAAACATTTTGAGAAAATTAACCTTTTCTATGGAGACACTCCATCCAACCCCAATTCGAGTAATAGAAGTTTTTATTGGCCTCTCATTTGTAAAACAATTATACCATGCAGCAACAAATCAACATCATGGAAAATATTGAATCGGTATAAATGATTATGAAAAAGTTCACATGAAATATATACATTTATAAAATGTTGGAAGAGTTACGAGCGCTGTGATTGGTTGAATCGAGTTCATTATATCCCGATAAAGCACGCACTCTACGTCACGCGCGTGCACTGTTGAGTTATAATGCACGCTGCCTACATCACAAATAGGTATGAAAGCTCGCTTAAATCTCCGGGACATTTTATAAAAGAAATAAAAAACTTGTTCCTCGTACATTGTTGAGTTATATAAGCACTTGGGAATTTTTAAGACACTCGAGAAGTGCCAGAAGCACTCGCCTTCGGCTCGTGCTTCTCTAGGCACGTCTCTCGTGTTCTTAAAAATTCCTGTGTGCTTATATAACTCAACAATGCACTCGGCGCGTTTTTTATTACTTTATTACAGCAGTAATAGAAATCAATTCCAACTTAAAATGCATGAGTGTTTCCACCCTTCCACCCATAAGATCAGATATTCAAAAAAGTGATTGCTAATGAAAAAAACAAAAAGTATTTGATTACACTAACTTGAGGCACTTTAACAAAACACCTTATCTTAGCAGCACCTGATCGCACCCTAATTCCTGATATCTTAAAATATCTATAATTTAACCACTCTTGATTATTTACTTCAAATAGTGGCTTGGATGATTACAACTCCTAGTTATGGTCTGCTTGTGGAAACCCTTCCCTTGCCTCAACAAGGCAAAGGATTGCATTTTGCCAAAATGATGGAAATGATATCTTTCTCCTCCCATTCAAACAAATGTAAAGGATGTCATTATCAGCCATGGTCCAGGATATCCACTATACATTACTATAAAATGAGGTTGACTTCATTGCAGCAACTTTTATCAGTGGCTATTGGTTTTATATCCCCACTTACTTCAAAACTTAATAACAGCCATGAATCACAATGTCTCAGCATGAGTAAAATTCATGCAGTAACAATTTCAGTGAAGATTGCAGTGGAGAACAACAAAACTGTCCAACACTGTTCCTTTGAATGGTGAAGAGGATACACTTACCGGTATTTGTTGTGCCAAAGTTTAGCTCACTAACAAAAGGCAAAAATGCCATAAAGATGGGTATTATCTGTTACAAACCTGATGGCAAATTGTTACCTTACTTAAACATTTTTTTATTCACAAAAACCATCCCCATCCCATGACTCATGCCAAAATAGGCCACGTGGGAGTATCCCCTTGGCCTTCTCATAGATGAATCAACTTAAGTTTCTCTATATAATTGCCACAGTAACAACATTACTCCCAACTACACTGCCCCATTTTAATACATCAACATTGCTGGCTTTTATTATAAATACAGCAGAAACTTTGTAACTGAAGATGACAAGCTGTTAAAATAAGTTTTGCAAATTAGAAAACATGTCCTTCCCTTCCAGTGATTTTCATGACTGCTGCTCTCCAAGACCTCTTGTTCAGGTGATAGATATCATGGACGACAACACCCTTGGAGGAAAAAGAGTTCTACTGAGTTATGCCGTAGTACATAGGATAGTTACAAATCTGTTGGCTAAACATATATTGAGAAATAGATGTGTTGTTAACTTTTCCAGTATACTAAAAATAATTTTTTCATGCATGAGGTATATTTTGATATGGGTATTAATTTAATGGTTTAGTTTATACAATATGGACCTTCCCCCTCCCACTTCCAGTGCAACATCGTATAGTGTGGCAGATGAATCAAGCTTTCTAATAAACATGCTACAAGGAAAAACAAACATTGGACGCTAAAATCAAGAAAAGAAAACACAACACTTATTTGAAATAATCACAAACGAAAAACAAACAAGAGTTGTCGGGTGGTCCTTACAAGCGCAGAAAAAACCAGCATTTAAAACAATCTCACCTTTAAACTTCGACTCTTCAAGAACAATTAACTTTCGTCAAACCACTGGGATGAATTCCAACCCAATTCGTTGAACAAAAACAAAGAACAACCAGAAATTTAAGAGCAAAACGAACAAAGAAAGAGATTGGTGAAAAATTATCACGTGACGCTTGTCCATCTTCATCGTTGCTTACATAAAGTGTTGTTTGGGATCACAACACATTTCAAAATGGCGTCTACGACAGATCGTTTGGTGTTAACTATCACCAAGTTATCCCTCGAAGCAATTTTACAACCAAACTAGCACATTGTAACAACGGTTGTCGTTATCCTCTAAAAAGGCAGTGGCATGGCAATACTTTGGATTCATCATAGATTGGTACTTATCATAAAGCAACGTTGGTTTCAGCCGGGTTGAAGTGTAAACGGCGATGTTAAAGTACCTTTGCGAACAGGGCTCGGGATTGACTTAACGGTTTGCATAATCCTCTGCAACAGTTGTTACACACGTGCAATCAGAATTTCGAAGAAGAAAGACTCAAGGCCTTCCATAACACCTTTCAGGTACAATTCTGCTGTGTGGGAAACACTACGGGAAACCCAAATTTTCATACACAACTTTTGCAAAAAAAATTGGTAAGTACCACGATGTTCACTTTATAATAAACTATTTCTTACAATAGGCAGTGCATAAAAATTATGCAAGATTTCCAAACAGCACGAAACATTAATTACATGTATAAACCTCACGCATTTTATGCCTTCAAACGATGGATTTTTGGGAACATTTACCACGAAAAGAAAGCATGTACATTTAATGTTTATGCCTGTCTGGAAATCTTTCCCATGCTACTACTAAATAATGTCATTGTTGCCTATGTAAACTAAATATGTTTAACCCTATTTGTTAAAAGCTTTCCACAGCTGTTTGCATAATTTGCCATTATCACCAAGATCATTCCCATGAAAGGGAGACTCTTGCCTTCTCATTTCAATCACTGGCTATTTGGCCATATTGGCCATTTTCTTCACATTCCAATAGTCTATACATATTTCTAAAACTGCTGAAGAAGTTTAGTTGAATTTGCCTTTTTCACCAATTTTGCCAAAATTGCTGCTTTCCAAGGGGGCCCTCTTGCCCTCTCATTTGCATTTGCCACACATTCACCGGCGATTTTTTACGAATTCGCCATTTTCGCCATATTCGCCAATTTCGCCAAAATCGCCGCTTTCCAAGGGGGCCCTCTTGTCTTCTCATTGGCATTTGCCACACATTCGCCGGCGATTTTGGCGAATTCGCCATTTTCGCCATATTCGCCAATTTCGCAAAAATCGCCGCTTTCGAAGGGGGCCCTCTTGTCTTCCCATTTGCAGTTGCCACACATTCACCAACGATTTTGGCGAATTCGCCAATTTTGCCAAAATCGCCGCTTTCGAAGGGGGCCCTCCTGTCTTCTCATTTGCATTTGCCACACATTTGTTGGCAATTTTGGCGAATTCGCCATTTTTGCCATATTCGTCAATTTCGCCAAAATCGCCGCTTTCGAAGGGGGCCCTCTTGTCTTCTCATTTGCATTTGCCACACATTTGTTGGCGATTTTGGCGAATTCGCCATTTTTGCCATATTCGTCAATTTCGCCAAAATCGCCGCTTTCGAAGGGGGCCCTCTTGTCTTCTCATATGCATTTGCCACACATTTGTTGGCGATTTTGGCGAATTCGCCATTTTTGCCATATTCGTCAATTTCGCCAAAATCGCCGCTTTCGAAGGGGGCCCTCTTGTCTTCTCATTTGCATATGCCGCACATTTGCTGGCGATTTTGGCGAATTCGCCATTTTTGCCATATTCGTCAATTTCGCCAAAATCGCCGCTTTCGAAGGGGGCCCTCTTGTGTTGTCGTTTGCTTTTACTACACATTCGCCAACGATTTTGGCGAATTCGCCATTTTTGCCATATTCGCCAATTTCGCCAAAATCGCCGCTTTCGAAGGGGGCTCTCTTGTCTTCTCATTTGCATTTGCCACACATTCGCCAACGATTTTGGCGAATGCGCCATTTTTGCCATATTCGCCAATTTCGTCAAAATCGCCACTTTCCAAGGGGACTCTCTTGTGTTCTCGTTTGCATTTGCTACACATTCGCCAATGATTTTGGCGAATTCGCCATTTTCGCCATATTCCACAATTTCACTGAGTCTATACTATATTTCCAAACAGGTGGCGAAATTTCGTCAAAATTGCCATTTTCGTTATTGGGTGCATTTCTGGACATATCTCACAAATGGTGGCCATTAAACCTATTCCGGGTCTTTCTTACAAAATGTAATCAGCAAGGTTCAGCCGATATTTCTTTTTTTAACCAAAAAGAGCTTCCTGTTAGATGTGGGAATTTAGCAAAGCCATATTTAACGCACTCTAACAGGCTATGTGTACGTGTAGTGGCAAAAAGGTAGTTGCAGTATCGCTCTGTCATTATCAAGCAAATTTTCAGGGTTCCAAAGGGGTTTAGGGCTCCAGGGCTCCAGGATTAATTTTTCGGTACTCCAGGGCTCCATAACATTTGCTTTAGGGATCCAATATACTATCACTTATTTTCTTTGCTCCATATCGAGTTTTCGTTTTACTGAGTAAGTCCTAAAATAGTCATAGAACGGATGATCGTGTCATCACAAAAGTGTTTTATTTCTAAATTGGCTTCATTTACATTCATCTCCTGTCGTCTAAGCTCTCTACTCTGGAGAAATGCTCGAAGCCGGCTTCGTCATACATGTTGGACTTGGTGTCCAATGAAAGCGATTGAACATACAGAGCCTCAAAGATGCCCTCCAAACCACCACTGGGTAGTCGAGTGTGGTCCTCCTGTGCAACGGAATTTTGCGTTGGTTGTCCTATAGTGGCCAAAGTTGTCTTCATCGGACACCGAGCTAGGCGTAGGGTTAAACTGACAGCCAGTTCTAGAGCTATCAATATGCAAGAAATCTTGGTTAACAATCTGCCAGAAACGTGCTGTAAGATGAATGCCGAAATGTCCGCGAATGTTGATGTATTCCACCTTTTTGCACTGTCCCACTCCAAGGTAATCGACAATGTTGAAGTCCGTGAAGTTTCCTCGGACGTAATCTCTGAAATCGATGCCGTGGGTTGGGTAACTGCATGTTGCTCGCCAGTGAGTGGAGTGATTCTGCAGGGATCTCATTCGCGCCAAACTCAGGCGGTAGAGATCCCAGTTCTGGGCGTTCTCCTGAACTGGAGCATTGAACTTGAAAGGAATTTTGTCAAAAGCGGGAATATTTCGATTCAAAGTACTCCACGACATGACAAGCGTCCAGGCTGTACCACGCTCGGACATCAGATCACAGTAAGCTGGGAAACTACCCCCGCCGTTGGAGTAAAGTGTATAGATGCCGTTCTTTGAGCTGCCTTTCCGTAAATAATCAAGGCAGGAAGTGGGACGACTTGCACCTTCCTAAAAAAGTGGAAAAAGCCAAGTTAGCCAAGTATATTTCAATAATATGCACTCTGTGAAGCTCTCTAAAACACAATTTGAAAGATCATGAGGTTGTTTTAATTCAGTTGTTTTTTTCATCAGTCGTAAAATACGGTGTAGAAAAAATTGAAATACGAATCTAAATTCGTATCTATGTGGCTGCTGTTGGGCAAGTAAGAAAAACTGACACGTAGTCAAATGAATACTCTCTGAATAATAGCATATTAAATTGTTACCTTGCTTCGTCCTAGACTAACTTTTACAAGAACTTCCAAGCCTGATTTGAGGAGATGGTAGTCGACAGCAGCTGCAGCTGCCTAGAAAATAGACAGGAAAACAATGCAAAACTGCATCAGTTAATGTAATTCAACCGATTATTTGTAGCTTTACTAAAGTGGTTGTCTTGGAACTGTTCAGTGCCTCCTTCGTGCATTATCTTGTCTGCCAAACTCCTGCAGACTGCTAGCAGTCTCGGCTACGATGTCAATAGCTCGCCCTCTCGGCGAGTTATCCTAAACCCCGTGGAGACTGGCGACAGCCTAAAACGACTGCCAATGCACAGATCTCTTATCATTATTTACCTAGCTCCGGAGAAACTTACAAGTGATAGGACTCCCATAAAAGCCACAGTGCTTTTAAACGCCATAATACTGTTCGACTGCGAACTAACTTGGTTAACGGGCGCAAATCAGGTACACAGAGCGAATGACGAAACGTTTCACTCACTTAGCTTACGTGGCCTAAACTCCATCCAGTTAACTCTGTAAAGTAATTAAATTCAAAACATGAAAAGTGAGTGCATAAAACGTGTTCAGTGGAGGTCAAAAGCGGTCCGCAAGTTATCATGGGGAGAATTATCGAGTTCAGCACAGTTCCGTTCATTTGAAACGAACTTCCAAAGGCTGCGCACCTCGAGGTGCCACAAATTTTAGCAACAATAAGCACTGAATCGGCTTGGTTCGCGGTTCTTACCATTCCTGTTGATTAGTTATTGGTTACTTTGATGTATTATAGACATATAGGTTTCATCCCTAAGGTAGTTTTTGCTCCGTTGATCAATTCAAAGGCTTACTGGCAAAGCACGCATAGCTCCTTTAAAAGGAAACTCATGTACGATATCCTGATCAACTACCTTTTAAAGGCATTCCGCGTAGATTTTATGATAGCAAGGGTTACCGTTGAGGTAGGAAAAGTTTCAGATTATAAATCT
Organism: Galaxea fascicularis; assembly: GCA_948470475.1. Classification (NCBI taxonomy): domain Eukaryota; kingdom Metazoa; phylum Cnidaria; class Anthozoa; order Scleractinia; family Euphylliidae; genus Galaxea; species Galaxea fascicularis. The sequence goes on along the minus strand of OX419342.1, from coordinate 22,357,435 downwards.
GATAAGACGTTTTTGAATATGCCAGTTAATATGCTATCACAAAATCGAGTTAACTGAGAGGACTACTTCATTGTTCTGTCTGTTGTTATGTTAATTTGTCTTGTCTAAGAAAATATAATACATGCACAGAAATACATGACCACACTGGAGGATAAAGATAAACAAAAGGAAGTTGTCACAACACAGTCAAACATTTTTGTTTGCCGGGCATTATTTCGGGGGGGGGGGGGGAAGGCTGCTAAACTGAGAAAAAAGTTTGGCCAAGAAGTTGTGGCTCTCCCTTCTAAAGGGTCCAAAAAACCTCTGACCCTCCTCCCCCTTACTCCATTAAAAAAATGTGATCTTCCCTTAAGGGATTTTTTTAAATGCCCCCCCCCCTCCGAAAAAAAATAAAATGATGACACCCCCCACTAAATCATGACCGGTCCCTAAGGACTTTCAGTGAACGTTGAGCGCAATAAACTAGAGGAGAGATACCTTAACCTTTTCGTAATTGTTTGGCATATCATCAACAAACTACCAACTTGAAGATCAGATATAGCCGAAGGCAAATAACCCTCGAGCTGATTTTCTAGTTTAAAATGTATTCTACTTTTCATGACCGACTGGAGGGGTTCAGGCTGTTTTGGCGGCAATGGTGTCTCGCTCTTTAGGGGAAAGAAAGCGATAAAGATTAAATGATACTATAAGTGGATAGGCAATGAAAGCCCTCTGGTAGCTGAACCCTTACTAAGGTTTGCATCGCTATGGGCTGTACAGTCTGTGAGGTCTCGACAACTGGCAGTTTGTGGGCCATAAGTATGTTAATTGTTGCTTGTTATTTTATCAACTGAGCATTGTAATTCATTGATTCACTGAGTGTTTTTAGTCAGGTTAACTACATTGTTTGAAAAAGTTAATGGTATTGACTTCGGTTCCGGGAGTTGAAAAACAGGCTCTTACGCCATAACCTACGAAACTGCTTCTTTCTGAAGCTGCAAATAAATTATTTTGCTGCTTCGACATATTTGATATCTTGGTTAGGATAATCTGTTTGCATGTCGCCTAGCCATTGTTATCTACGCTCCAGGCCATTATTTTCACGCCAAATAGTTCAGTTCTTAATGTACGTTTGAGATTGTCCTTTTTGGGTCTTTCCTGGACACTCGCAGTCCGGTAAAAATAACGGAATGACATATTCCGAAAACAGAATGCTGTTGGCGTGATTGGCCTAAAAACAGTACGCCGAACAGTCGCGGCGGAGCGTATGCAACTGCATTCCGGTTCCCCGTCATTGGCTTGGCGAACCACGCACAGCACCGCGCGCGATTTTCCCATCAAAACCATCCCAAAACTATTGTAACGCATATTCCTTGTGTTGCGAGTAAACCGTAATTTGTTTCATTTGCTATCGGGAGCATAATGAGTTATTCCGTTCATTATTCCGAAAATGGAATAAGTCTTAAAAGAACAAGAATGAATATTCCACCTCCAGAATAATGATAAATGAACGCACCTTATTAATTAACTTTAAACTTTTCCAACTCTTGTAAGCAGCGAAAGTGTGTTTTGTGTAGCCCCGAAATATAGATGCCTCACGTCAGAATATAGTTTATTTAAATGATATTTCTGGGTGTGTACAGACTAAACTGTAAGGGTAATTATATAATGTTTTTAATATTCAGTTTGTTTTCTCTCGTCCTTCTTATTTCCAGATGGATCAAAGCGCACATTTTGAAGTTTCGGGGAAAAAAAGGATTGGAGGTTTCTATGACCAGCCGGAGGCTCTTGGGAACAGGTTTTTTTCTTTTTAATGCCTTGGGAACACGTGGCCAGTGCATCGCTAGGGTTTAGTGTGAGAACTGCTAGCGCTCGGTAAAGCAAGTGCTAGCCTGATTCGCAGACGGTCCAGGTCGCTCGCGGCCAGGTGCGTGGCCCCTCTTGGAATCAGGCGACTCGACTGCCGATGTTTCTAGCGTTAGCCTTTCGTTGCCAACGGAGCACCGCAATTTTTCAGAATTTAACACCTTAAAGTTCCTTTTTACACCTTTGGTTTTCTTTTGTTCTTAATTCTCATTGAATATATCCCTCGAATTAAAAGGCTGTATCCCCTCGCGAATCCGTTTGGGCAGGACCTGTAAACAGTCATGCTGACCTGCGTTCAATTTGACCACGACCAAATTTGCGCCCAGGTCGATGCAAGCGCCTGGAGTGGCCACTTGACCGCCCAGCATAAGTCAACGCAACCTGCTCCCACGTCATTCATTGTTATGGAATCCATAAACCAATGAATTACATTACTTGACAGATATTTCCAATTATTTTTTTACGTTGGCAACCCAGAACTGATGGCTTTTGTTGGGCAACTTGCGGGCACTTGCAGGTAAACTTAACTTGTGAGTTTTTTCGGCCACCCAACACAAAGCTGAAGTCGAGTTCAACTTGGAAATACTTGCATTTTTTAACCGGGCCATAACAAGCTTGGGAGGCTTTGATTGGAAAAGAGGAGGGTGATACGGGTATTCTCTTGTAATGTATGTAATTCCCCTTGGAGAATATAATTAGGACAATATTCCCCTCGTAGTAAACCCCCATTGGCAAAGACAACGTTATATCAAGGGTGTTGTCATACTCATTAGCTTAGCATCTTAATATACTTTTACTACTGAAAATAAAGCCACAGAACCGAGGTTACATATAGTTACCTTCAACAAGATAGTTAACGAAACCAAGACAATTTTATTACTTAGCTTGGAGTGAACCCTAACGCGTCATTCCTAACTTCAGATTAAATGATTCCGATTTTAAATTAACCACATCCGAGCTAGAACGGGCCCGATAACAAATCAACAGCTGAAAGCACAGCTTGTGCAGCAATAGATAATTGAAGGTCAACTTCCGCGTGGTCTCCAGTTTCTTTTAAACTGTACAGTGCGTCTCTGATGCCAGGGAAGCTGGAGGCACCGTACTGGTTGTATTTGCTGTTAGCCAAAAATACGTTACGAACCAGGCGCCTTCCTGGCAAGCCATAGGAGTAAATAAAGGCTCGTTCCGTCTGAATCATTCGGTCATTCAACCGACGCAGCTCAGCGAAAGTTGGTTCGTCGAAAGCCGCTAACTTTCTCTCCATTTCATTTCTGTATCAATAAGAATGAAAGCTGTGAGTAATAACACTTTGTACTCGATACCGATACGTTGACAAAGGGTATAAAATTACCAGTGCCAGCAAGGTACACGAGGCCGCGGGAGTTATCATTACAATATCTGCGGTTTTAAGGCACTACGGGCTCAAGTTTAGTTATCACGTTACCACGATGTTTAAGGAACCAATTCATAAGCTCAAATCCGGTAGCTTTATCGCATTTAAGTGTTTTTCGAGCTATTTTCTTCAGCAGAAGCCCTTAGGCCAGCATCATTAAGCTGGCTGGCTGACTGATAATTTTGTTTATCCTCATCACCAGATGCAGAACAATGTATTGATGATATTATAAAAAAAAGTTACAAACCAATCACTTTTGGGAGTTAGAGGCTTAACAAGCGTAACCTTTCAGAATTTAAAACTGCTTCAAAATTCAAGCAACCTATACACAGAGGGTGCTTTCCATCTGTCAGACTGGCCAGTTTGTGAAAGGAATGTGGCTACTATTTTGAGGTCTCCGATGTGCGCAATTCTGAAAAAGAATTCGAAGAACTGAGGAATCTCAAATACTCCAATTATGTTTATCAGCTTGGCGCCATATTGACACTGACCTTACGGAAAGCGCCAATTTGGAAAAAAGAAGAATCAGATGGGCGAAAACAAAAGCACCCAAAAATCCCTCTACGATACTAGAGGAAAATTGTTTGTCAAAATTAGATTGAAATTACTTTTAGCGTCGATCATTTAGGCTATGCGTACCGAGAATCATGTTAATTAAGTCGTTCAATGACACTTTCCCGAACGGCTGTTTGTCAGTTTGCATTAAAAACTGAATCTCACTGATGACATTTCAACAGGAGGGACCTTTCAAAATTGAACCTACTGGGTAGTACTTGTTTTCGGTGCTTTTGAGCTCTGTTAGGAACTTTTTTTCAAAGTCAGCAGCCTTCACGTGAGTTTTATGTTGGCTGTACTTTAAAAGCTCATATTGGAAAAATATAGTAGCCTGGGATCGAGTGGCCACGCAAGCCGTTGTGGGTAGTCTAAATACCCTTGTGTACGTGTAATTCGGCTATCTTAGAACTATGGGAAGACTAGCCTGAGTAAAGAATTGTGGGATGCTTTGGGTAGACAAAGTAACAAGGATCACTTATCAGTGGTGGTAGCACATGGGATAATCAGGCCCGGCCAGGGGTTTTGGGTATACGGTATCCCGGCCGGTTTTAATTCAGGTATATGGTTTTTTTTGGTCTAAATTCGGGTATTAAGTATTTAGTTTTTCCTGTATTTTAGGTATTCAGATAAAGATTTTACTTATTCATTTTCAGGTATTTAGTATCGTTTCAAAATAATTTTAGGTATTAAGTATCATGATTTTCAGGTATATTGGTATCTTGGGGGGGGGGGGGGGATAGTGGGTATATTGGTATTCCACTACTCCCCCTGGCCGGGCCTGGATAATCTTTTGTGCAGAGAACATTACTTAAAACGACACAGAATAGAGAAGAGCTACGCTACAAAAAGCACCGTAAAATGCGATGTGTTTCATCTTCCGACTACCCAAACCATCCCACAATCCTTCAGTTGCTGCAGTCCCCTTATAGTGGGGAATTTTGAAGATTACTCGAGTCTAACACTTCATTACAGAAAAGCAAAAAAATGTTCGATGATCTTTTTTATTTTGGCATCCCCAAACAATCCCACAGTCCCTCCAGTGTCACCCTTGATCCCAGTCTTTTCCAAAGTGAGCCTTTGAGACCCACGAGCTGTAGAAATAATGTAATGAGTAGTTAGATGCTGGAACTTCAGTTATCGTCAAGGTCACGAGAAAAAGAAATTAATTACTACAGAAAAAAAATATTTTAAGTTCAAAATGATTCTCCAGTATAACACCATATATATATAAATTATAGAAGAGAGCCGAGGGGACAATATTCTGTTGCATTTTGCAGAGCGTAGAGCAAAATATCATAAACTTACTTGGCCTTGGTGAAATTTGCGGCAGCCCCTTGAAACTTCTTTATAGCGCCCTCTAAGAAACTAAAAGATTGCCTATGTCCTTTAAGAGCAACACTGTAATCTCGTTTCAGAGCATGCAAGGATCCATTTAACGCGTCTCCGTGCACTACAACACTCATGTTTAAAAGCGGTGAGTCAGCAAACAGCAGTAGGAATCCCCCAAGAAATTGGGTAGCAGCTTTGTGATACTTGAATTCGGGGTCAACGAATTTTTTAACGTACTCGAATGTCTCGTATTTTGAATGGTACATGGGATAGCCAAGGAACGTTCTGTTGAAGCCAAAGTACCTGAAATCAACCGCCGAGACGCCAACATATTGATAAAAACCCAGATAATCGCTACCGGCTCCAGGCCGACTCACAGCAGGTTCTGGAGGGTCTGTTTGTGGCTCAGGATTCCTTTCAGCTGCAATGTCAAACATGCTTCGCCCACGGGGATCCATTACAGTCTTGCTAAATTCCCGCATAGTGTGTTTCACAAGCGGTGTGGAAAGCATCCTTATGAGGAAATTTCCGTCTACTGAACTGTCTGTATTGATATAAATAACGGCTCTTTCAGCAAGTCGTTTCTCGTGCTCTTCTACCCATTCTCTTGATCCCACAATACCATATTCCTCACTACCCCAGCTGCAAACCTAGCAAAACAAATTGAACTGAACGCTACAGAAATTATCTACCTGTAAAATTCACCTGGTAAATTTATTACGTAGGAAAACATGAAGAATTTTATATCAGACATGAATAGCGATACTAATAATAATAATAATAATAATAATAATACTTTATTTACCCTCGGATTTTAGAGTAGCTTATGTAGCTAATATCTCCGAGCATTTATCGAATAAACTTAACATGATAAGAATCCCAACCGGCAGGAGGCAAACCGGTTGGCTATTTTACAAGGATGACCGAGGAGTTGAACCAGGTACTTACCCAGAACAACACCAGCTAGTGGCCAGAGCGGGATTTGAACCCGGGTCACACGCATTGAAATCCAGCGCCCTAACCACTCGGCCACCCTGCCTCCCTAGATTTATAAGATCCATGTTTGACGAAACTTCACTGAATTTGGGACACAAATTCTGTGCGGAGTGTAGATACGAAATAACAATTAGCGCAAATGTCATTAATTTCACCAATCAATCGTTTACCTTAACACTTCGACGAGGTTGCCAGCCTGCTTTCTTTAACCCTCCAAGCGCGCGAGCAATTTCAGTGATAACAGTAGTTCCACTGCTCGGGTCAACAGCTCCATATACCCACGCATCTCTATGGTTACCAAGCAAGATATAGCGATCGGGCTCCACACTGCCATAGATCGTTCCAATCACTTGAAACGTCGATTTAACTTCATTATAATTATTAACGTCAACTGAAACCGTTATGTCTCTGTCGGTAAAGCTAGGTCCAAGGCGGTAGGTTATTTTAAGGCCTCCCCTCCATTCCTTAGGTGCTTTCTTTCCTGAATCAAACAAGAAACGAAGTTGTTACTGTGATATTTAAGGAACACGTTAGCAGCGTCAGAAGTAGACATAGTCACTTCGGTCTTGACGCGAAATGGAAACAGAAGTGCTTATTCGAACCAACAATACAGTTGAGCTTAGGCAAGCATCCTTTTTAATAAGATTAAACTATCTTTTCCACAGCCTAATTATGCACTAATTATTTTTAGATATGTAATCTCAGTATCACAAATATCTTGCAAAGATAGATACGTTTCAAAATATCTAGCATCACGCTTCGGTTTCTTAAAGGAGCAAAAATGTTGGAAACTTCTGATAGAAGATGTGGAAAGGTGATACAACCTCCACCGATGGTCCATAAGTGGACCTTCGCGATCCAGATGGCTGCTAAATAAAGGCCACCCTTTCACTCTTCCGGCCACCACTGACAACTGAACGTTTTAAAAGTAGCTTCACAACCAGATTTCTTTTCAATTTTAATTCCTTATGTATTATATTATTAATATTTTGTAACAGACAACGATTGTTTCTTTGAATTTAAGTCAGTGGTGGTGGTGTCCCAAGTTCAAAAGTCCTTCTGGTACGAAATCGCACTAACCTCCTATTCTGCTTAGAAAGAACATTGCGTCTCCATAACCCAAAGGATGAGCAGGTATCGGGGGGAGTTTACTTTCATTTTGCGGCCTCCTGTACATCCCAGGGATCGCTGGAAGTCCGGGTGTAAGAGGATCTCCCCCATGAATGTACAACGATCCTCGCTGCACCCCATCCCTGGGGAGCCAGGGTGTGTTGGGGTAGGTGTCCTTGGGGTCGCCTCCTGCCTGGGCAACATCTCCGGGATCAGAGTAAAGGAGAGCGGCTTTGGCGCCGTAGTTGGCTGCGGTATAGACCTGTAAAAAGAAATGTTTGGAATGACTGGTACAAATGTAGTTTTACTACAGCCCCTTTACAGCCCCCGGACGAGGGTTCTACCCCCAAACCAGGCCAAATACCAGGGTCCAGTTGTTCAAAGGCTGGCTAGCGCTATCCAGCTTTTGAACACGTACAAACGGGACCAGGCTGTTAAAATGTAGCTGGTCAGGGTATGCTTACTTCGTGCTCACCAGCTCTCACTTTCAGATCGGACTTTCACTGAGAAGTAGTATTTAAACCTTTACCTCGCAGAAGTGATTAACCTGATGTAACTTCTCCCTTTAGATTCAATATCCGTAAAGTAAACAGGTGACGGAAAAAGACAAATTTATCAGTTGGACGGTGTCATCTTAATACAGAGGAAACCCCATCGTTCGCACGGAGAATGAAACCTCTCCAGTACCGGGGCTGTCGTAGCTTACTTCTAAGGATTAGGCCAGAGGCTAAACACTTGATTCAAGAAACGTCCTAACTAGTCATTCAACAACAGCAGCCACCAATTGCAGATGGCCCTCTGGTCTCCGCTGGAGCAGTCAGGGTACACAGAATGTCCCTAACCCTGTTCTAACTATTTGCCTCTATCTGGAACCAGTTGTTGAAAAAAAAGAAAAAAAGAAAGCGTAATTCTGCGGATAAGTCGCTATCCAGCGGATAAAGTAATAATTTGTGAGGTATTCTTGTCACTCCACACGACATACCACAAGTGTTACATTTTCAGTCACCATGGCCCTATGATCTTCTCTGGAGCAGTCAAGATGCAGAGAGTGTCCCTCAACCTTATTATGCAACGATTTGTCTACCTGGACTCAGATGTTCCAGCTACAACTACACCCTCTTTATAAACCTAATAGGTGCTTTTCCCAATGGAAACAATTCATTTCATTCATTTCATTCACTTCAAAATGAGTTTGCGCGAGAATGAAAACTAATTTGCAGATGAAAGGATGAGTACTTAGACTCGCTTTGAAAAAGAGGCCCAAGGTAATTCGGAAATGGCTTATTATGATAACATTTTCGGTTTTCTCTTTTATTATCCGGTGACCGAAATGTGCCAAGCCTAGCACATTTCGATTTTTACAAAGTTTTGAAGACAGTAGGATGAGGAAGCTCCAAATGTAGTTAAAAATGGTCCGTTTACGTGAAAGTGGGTGATGGGATGCCCTTCAAAGTCTAAAACTGAGGTCCACAACAAGACTTCTTAAATTGAACAACTGAACTGAAGCGTTGTAAAAAGTACTTTGATTTTAGCCCTAACCTGTTTTAGCATTTTATTTTTAAAAATTTGACGTTAAAATCATTTCATTATCACCCCCTTTGTCTGGAAAGAGACTGACTGTATCTCACATGTGTCACTACTGAAATGCGCACAGTTTCGTTCATCGTAACACTTAACAAAGTTCCTGATATGTTCATCTGAGGTCCTTACCTTATCTCCTCGAAATATTTTCCCATATCTCATTATGGCGATCTTGCCCGTCACATTGACACCTAGTGTCTTGAGTTTCTCAAAGTCCCCGACTTGTCCATAATTCACGTAAACAAGCTCTCCCTCTACCTTGCCATTTGGGCTGTAAGCTAGAAAAGCCATGACTTCTTCTCCTGTCACCTAAAACGGAAAATTCTCAAGAAATTACGTTGTGCAACTAATCCTGAAAAATGTTGTTCTCAATATCGGTGGTCGAATTTTTATCTACTGCCTCTTCACAAAGGAGACCACAATGATCTTTTGACTCGTGCTATGATAAACATTTACGAGTTAAATTTTTTTACGCCCAGAAGACCACCTTTGGAAAATATGCTATCAAATTGTAGCTCAAAGCACTTAAGGATAATTTCAACACTAACCTTCCCCCCCCCCCCCCCCCCATCCTCTGTATACATATTGGAGGTTAATTTTGGCAATTTTTGAGAGGGCTGAAGTTTCTTTACGAAGTCTTTTTATTTTATCCCTAGTATTGCGCCTGTTTTGTGGTTTGGAGAGCTTGGAGAGCCATTATTCTTCTACGAAACTAACATTATTCTGCTAAGAAACTTAAGAGCCAAGACCAAACAAAAACACAACTGCTTACAAGATAGTATTAATTAATGGGAAGGTTATGTTTTCTTCCCACTGTTTCTGAGAATAATATATTTTGCAGGATAGGGGTGAGGGGAAGGCATAATTCGTTTATACTAATTCATTGCACAGCTTTACAAAAATATGCCACGCCGCGTCAAAGCGGATGACGTCACAACAGCTACAACCTGCTAGCCACACAAACAAAAAAGAATCCTGAAGGTGACTGTTCGAGAAAGCAAAATACCTGTTCTTCAGGTTTAACTTGGTGAATGATGGTTCCGTTTTTATACTTGAGGGTTATCCTGGTAGGGTTCGTTGTATTGGGAAAAGACATCAGAACTCTGTACTCGGGCATCTCCACGTCATCAAAGCCATACTTTACCCAACGATTAGCAAGTTCGTCGGCGAGCGCCTTCTGACGGCGTGAGCCCGCGATATGCGGTTGTTTGGTGAGATACCTGCGTTAAAAAATTGAGGCCCCGTAAACACGTATACGTTTACGTTTGTAAACGCACATTTTTGTTGTGCGTTTAGGCCTCACGTCCACACGTAAACGATTTCTATAACCGTATATTTCCGAAAACGCCCACCAGAGTGGACAGGCTTGTAAACGCACAATACATGTTTATCAACTCTCGTGTAAACATTCCAACTTGTAAACGCTTGTTCCCGAGCGGCCTTGTTTATTGATCAGTTATGCATTTGCGACTTTCCAATCGTTTACGTGTGGATAGGAGTAAACGATATGTCAGGGGATCATCGTTTACGTGTACGTAAACGTATACATGTAGACGGGGCCCGGGTTTCGTCCTAAAATCTCAGTCATAAAATAACAATTTGTGCAATGTTCATTCGTGTAGTTTTCCCTAGTTTAAGGAACAGACCATTAGAAAAATGATGGGGCAACTGAAGGTGATTTCAACCATTGCTTATGTAGAATTTTTTCGTTTTTGCAAGTGCATGACTTTTCTGTTCTTTGCCTTCTTCTTTGCATGAATTTCTTTGGTTCTACCCTCCCCTCCCCCCTCAAATCCCTTTTCTACTGGTCCGTCCCTAAACAAATTGATGGCGCGAACTGAGAGATACGTGCGCGAGCCTCAGTTTTAAACTCAAATTAATAAAAGGGGTAGTTTCTAAAGAACCTGTGGTGCTGCGTCGGGGAGTTGTCTACAACAACTTGGTTTTAACAACGGAGTTGATAATGTAAATTGACCATTGTACAGGGATTCTAAAAGCTGATGTTTCGAGCCCTTCGTCATGCTGGATTCGCTCTGACGAAGGAAAAACGCTCAAACCGTCAGGTTTTAGAATTCCTGTAAATTTTTCAGTTTAAACTCCCACAGCATAGATTTGAAGCCGCTCGAACATACTGTCAGGCACGTGATTACCCCATGGTTCAAAGTGACACTACGTGCGCCCCCATCTAAGGGGGTGTTTACATGACACTCATAGCTCTACATTTGTTTACATGATACCACCACGAAATGTCATGCCGGCGCGAGTCGCCCCGGCGTGAGTTTACCCCGGTTCTCGCAACGGTATCATGTAAATGCGAAACGACCACTCGTTTCGGTGTGAAATCGGTTTGCAGTATTAATTGAGGTTTTAACAGTTATCCCATAAGCGCTCGTTGGATATGAGATGGTAGAAAGCATATCCAACAAGCGCGAGTAGAATAATTGTTTTATTAATTCAGTTTCCAACTTCATTTTCTGAAAACAAAAAAAATTGGCGCGTACAGTTAACGTATTTGTAGAGCATATCATGGCTCATAAACCGTGATGGCCAAGCCAATCAAAACTCCAGAATTGCATTATCCAATGACTGTTTTTAATAATAAAAAATTACACAAAAGAATCCACAATGTAAGTTCTAAATGCCACACCAATTTCTCACGAACGTGTACAACGTGCGAACAAGAAAGACCCAAAGTCCTGCGCAAGTATCAGGGGCACCCAACGTCAATTTTCGGAAAATATCTGTTCGAAAGACGATTTGAGATCTAGAATTTTCGGAACATTTGTTGTAAAATTTCTTGCTTGCCTGCCTCTCCTAGGATTTTCGAACATCTAAAAAATGGTATAATTGCCCCTTTTTAACGCATTTTTACCCTAAAAAGGTCACCTAGAATTTTCGGAAGCCTTATTTCTGGCTGAAATTTATCATTTTCGGATCACTAAATTTTCAGCTAGGAAATCCGAACAGATGAAAAATTTTTAGGAGATAAAAATATGCCTATATCTACCGTTTAAATACTAAAATACGTTCAACAATGCTATGTTTAGTGGTTTTGAACTAAATATTCGCGTTGGGTGCCCCTGAAGTATTGCCTTGCAGCTTATCACCCGCGTGATTACCATGGTATGAGTCAGACGAGGCTCCCTGCAGTCTCCCATGCATGACTTGAAATGGAGGATAGGCAGTTACATAACCGTGTTCGGTCTGCACAAAACCTTAGCTCCAGAAGGGAAATGCACTACACCTTATTCCAAAATTGCTCCTATTCTAATATTCTTTCGTTTTTATTTAAATTAACCGGCCTTGTTACCTTGTTAAGAGAATATTTTACCTTGAAGAAGGCAACAAGGGCTAATTTTAGAAAAAAAAAACAAGAGAATATTGGAATGGGAGCCATTTCGGAATAAGGTGCATGTACATCAGTTTGAGATTTGTCTGTAAATTCTGGAGATCATCTACAGGAATGCTAAACTAAGGCCAGCAGTGCGCGTTCGAATACTAGTTTTTGTTTGTTTGTTTTTTTTTTAAATAAGTAAATTTCAAATAATGTACCTAAGCTTCACCCTCTGAGAAAACAGGACGCCACAAAACGTTCGGTTTGATGAATCACAGGTACATGGATTGTAATACTGTGGGGTGAAATGACCAAATTCAAGTTCTTGTCGAACTTGAATTTGGTCATTTTGCGTGAGCGCAAGAAAATAAATCTTCTATATATTTATGCCTCAACGCCGCGTATGGTAAATACGAACCTGCATTGTCGCGAAAGTTACAATAACGAGACTGAAGTGTTTTTTGTTATCGCTCTTGCTTGAGCTCTCTGTTTAAGTAAATTATGACCATTAGATGCATCCCTGACTTACTTGAGGGTGTTCTCGAGGCGTTCTTCGCTGATAGCCTTCTGAAAATCCTTGTGATGATTCAACATCTCTTCATGGCGCTTTCGATAATCAGCTTTCTCTTCGCCCGCGGGGCCGCCGACGTGTTTTTCGCGCCTCCATACCGCATAACCGACCAACAATCCAAGACTAACCGCTACGAGGATTCCAGTTATTGCTAAACTACAGAGAACCTTCCCTCGCTTTTTCCTTCTCCCATCAGATATAAGTTCCACGTGTTCATCCATCGTAGCGAACGCGACAGTATCAAACGTGGTTAAACTGTCCTTTGCAGCTAACTAATTTTACCCGAGAGTGACACATCAAGTGTTGTATGTCTATAACCGTATACAGATTCTTAGCCAATCAAAAGATTCGTCTGGTGTCCTGCCTTTACAGCTCACCTACTCGATTGCAACAAAAATTTTTACGCGCTCAGTAGCCAAATTTACCGGCCAATGTGAGTTTCATGTGATTCAAAGTCGAAAAGCCGACCATTTTTTATCATTTAGCTTAACGGCGCACCCTAAGGGGCAAGATGAAAAGTTGCACCGTGTTTACATAAAGCCGTGCTTATTGGGGTGCGAGCCTTATAGTGCCATAAAATTGATGAAACTTCAATTAATACTGCAAACCGATTTTACACCGACACGAGTGGTCGTTTCGCGTTTACATGATACTGTTGCGAAATCTCGTACCGGAGTGAAATTCTCGCCCCGGTGCGAGAACCGAGGTGAAATCACGCCCGGGCGACTCGCGCCGGCATGACATTTTGTGGTGGTATCATGTAAACAAATGTAGAGCTATGAGAGGGAACCGGAGTGAACTCGCCCCGGCGCGAAAGTCGCCCCAATGTCATGTAAACACCCCCTAAGGCGTCATCCTAACTACAGAGAAAAAAATCAAAATTAGTTTTGAGGCTTGTAATTATAGCCAAAGTCAGCTGTTTTGAAAAACCGTGGCGATTTACAAACTGTATCTAAAATAATAGTTTACCTGTAGTGCTTATCCCAATTAAATACCAGCACGAGCTTTCAAAATTGTCCTTTTAAATTAGATGTCTGTTTTCAAAGACCCACATCCGAGAACGGGCCCAATACCAAATCACCAGCTGAAAGCACAGCTTGTGTACCACTTCCACCTAGTCTCTCAGGGGCTGTTTACATGGAGGTAGGAAGATCCTAGAAGGCGAAACAACTTTTCGTTTGGTTTACATGCAGAAATTTCTGCCTAGGTGGAAGTGGAGAATGAAAGCAAGATTGTCGACCTTTGGCAGCTGAATACCGTGAACACCCAGCCGCCGCCATGTTTGTTTTTTTGTCCCTAGTACCAGGAACTTCCTAGCGAAGGCAGTTTACATGGTGCTAGGATGTTCCTAGCGCTAGGATCTTCCTAGCTCACAGCTAGGAAGATCCTAGCACTAGGAAGATCCTAGCACTAGGAAGATCCTAGCACTAGAGCCAAGTACGACCTCTTGCATGTAAACTGAATACAGAAAACATATGGCGCTAGGATGATCCGCCTTCTAGGATCTTCCTACCTCCATGTAACCAGCCCCTCAGTCAGTGAAACCTTTTCCGAGACATGAGTGGAATGTTAATTTTATTGATTTTATACTTTTTTTCATAACTTCCCTACCATGCACGTCTCTACATTTTACTCTCTTAAGTTGACATATAAGCTCAATACCATAAACTCAATACTTTGCTTCTCTGTCGAAATAACCTTTCCATTATTACAATTATTTATTCATAATAATATTGATGTGTATTATAAAACCCTTACCAGCGTAAAAAATGCTGTATCGAAATATCCAAACTTGCCTAAAACAGCAAGCCATGACGCATGAAAACTATTTATCCTTTTACAATTAATTTATAAATTATACTTTTTAATATTTATATCATACAGTGTAATTTGTAGGCGCAACGCTTCACCACGCATTGGCCAACGAGTAAAGGCCTGGGAACAAATCCAAACTTTCTTGAAAATCAATCAAATTTTAAAATTGAAGTAAATGGTTTCGCACATAAAAGGGCGCCTCAATACTGGCAGTTTCAACAGGTTTGAGCATGTTTGGTCGAAAAGCCACCAGGAAACATGCATTTAAAAATCGATAAATTCCCATACAAATGTCTCTTTTAATTTTCGGAAAGTGCCCCCCCATCCACCCACCCACCCCCCCTTCACCATACAGTCCTAGTTTTTACGAATTCCATAAGCGTTTTGTTCAACTCTTATTCAGCTGAACAACCGCCAAGTCGGTAAGGTGACCATTTTTGTGATGTTCTTTCATGTGTCGGAAGCAATTTTTCCAATTAATAAATTTAACAAGCTCGTCCCCAGGCCCCTACTCGTTTCACCAATCAAACCGGTTCGCCATTTGGTAGGAGGAGGGGCCGGAGTATCCTCCACTTGCCCCACAACTTACCTTCCCTCCCCAATTGGTTTCCGCCTATTCTTGACAATATTCGAGAGAGTCTTTGTACGGCTGAATGCCGTCTTAATGTAATACGACGTAACGTTCTGAAAATTTTTTGTCAGCGATCCTAGCTGCGTTACAAAACCACTTCTCGATGAGACGAAACTATCTAAAGAATGCTTGTAGTACAACACAAATTGAAAGACATTTTTAATTCTGTCCGAGAAACTTTCAATAAATAACGCTAGCCGATTAGAAAAACATACAATTTAAAAGTTCTTCGTCTACAAAACTGAAGTTCCGATAAACACTGCTTGCTAGTAGTGTTCCATTGGCAAGATCTCCGAAATGATTTGCGCTGATTTTAGGTAAGAAAATCAGACATTATTTTAGTCTCCAATTGGATTAAGCATCGAACATAGACTTGGAGTTTGGAAAAACACCCCTACTCCATCTTCGCGGTTCACGGATTGTTAAGCGGCTTTCACACGGCAAACTAAAGTTGGCAAACTTAAGTTGGCGTGTGTGAAAGACACAACAACAGTTGTCAAACATGTTGGCAAACTGTTGGCGACAAATAGAACTTGTCTCTATTCATGCCAACTTTTTAACCAACTTTTTCGTGTTGGGAAACTCGTATTTGACGTGTGAACGATTGGCAAACGTTAGTTGTTGACTTTAAACCAACCAAAATTCGTGCTCTATTCAAGTGATTTGCGTGACACTTCACAAAATGGCGGACGAGCGACAGGTCGATGCCACATTTCAATTCATTGATGAAGTGCACAATTTCCGGCTTTGAGGGACATTTCGTACCCTGCGTATAATGATACAAAAACTAAGAAAAGTAAATGGAAGAAATAGCGCAAATATATTTTTTGAAACCCATGGCATCTTTTACGCGAAGCTCTTGGACGAGCGTACTGTTCACGTCAAGGGACGGATTTCTGCTTAGGTAGGGTTTTGTCCAAAAATTTATATTTTTCCAACGCTTCCTTCTGTTAATTCTCCGGCGATAAACATAAAATAAAAGCAAGGCACAAGCGGAGTACGGCGGCGATTTTGCAAATTGGCAGGTGTTGTGATTTGACGCGTGTTTGACGTGTCAAAGCATGAGTTCGCCAACTCCTTCGAGTTTGCCAACACGAGTTTGCCAACTTAAGTTTGTCGTGTGAAGGCCGCTTTAAGGCGTAAGAGACACTGGAGACTAGAGACGACTCCGACATTTTTGAGCCGCGTTGAAGGCTGGGTAATTAAAGCCCCAAATTGAACAGTATGCAAATTGCCATTAGATCCAAGTATCATTTATGTGCGGCTACACGTGATCCCTCTGAAGTTCAATAGCGGCGGGAGAGATAGTCAAACATGTCATCCAAATGTTCATACTCTGCTCACTAGGCGCGTTGATCGTGTACGTTCGATCAGGAGTGTCCACACAAAACAGGAAGTTACGTTTGCTCTTGCCACTTTTCCGGTGTTCGTAAACACGGGTGATGGTTTTGCAGCTTATGGCGCCTTTTGGACTGTCCGCCTGTGAGGAAAGGGAAATGTGAACAGATTGCGTGTATTTTTGTTGACCACAAGTGGCGGGTAGTACAAAGGGAGGACACCCAGACCCTAGGAGGTCTTACGGCGTCTTCTGGGATAACTGGGCAAGAAAAATACGCAAGCGTACGCGACATATAAAAAAACGCCAAACGCGTGACATTAACCTCAGTCATGAAGGACTGCTAACGCAAGTTTTGGCAATCCCAATCGTGTTTAGACTTGTTTTGGGTAGTTCATCCAGTTACAAGTGAACCTCCCACGCAGTCGTTTTTAGGGAAATCGTATTTCACCTCTGAAATACGACTCCCCTAAAAACGACTGGAAGCACATGTTTATCAACCGCAACCAGAAGGGGGATTTCAACGTCCCTTGTTTTTGTTGTTGTCGTTTTTTTTTTTTTTCCCTTTTGTTTCTTGTTGTCCGAATGATTGCATGGATTTACATTCACTGATTCGCATACAGATCTGAATGACGAGAACAAAACACAGAGATAGGTCGTTACAAGGTATCACAAGGGCATGCACGCTATGGTCACACTGTGTCGCGAGTTGAGACAAATTAATTTGCGACTAACCAACGCGTTACAGAATGTATAAGCAAGCAGCATACTGATTTCCTTCAGTGAGCGAAACTTGCTGCCCCACTCATGCATACAAGGCATTTTCATCTGAACCGTAACCTCCCTGCTAGGGTATCTCTCTACCCCAGAGCCCAGAGGGCGCGCACTCTGGAGTGGGGCTAAGAAAGTCCCTAGATGCGAGGTTGGCGTTTCAGTGGGTTTAATTTTTCTTTCTTTCCGTAATTTTTTTACGATTCTAAAAAGCAAAGCAGGGTAGTTATTTATGTTAACTACTGACTACCATTTAGCTGTAATACTTCACTCATGTTCAGAGTGCTATGTGTGCGCTTTCAAATGAAACGACAAAAGAAATTTACGCCTCGACTCCAGTAGCGTTACAGAGCCGCAACCAAAAGAATAATCCATAATATCAGTATCGCCGACAAGAACAACAAAGCCAACGACCTACCTTTTCGGTTTCAAAGTAGGCCAGGTATTTTTTATTCAGGTCAAGGACAAACCATCGCTTTTTCCAACTCTTTCGAACCTCTGAAGTGCATAAGTAGAATAATTGTAATGCTAATTAATCTTACATTACTAAGAATCAACTATTTCACTTATACTTGGCAGGGTTGTCATTAGAAGCCGGTAGCCGGCGGATTTCCGCCGTCTGTAAGACCACTTTGCGTCGGCTACTTTTGCCCAAGAATATGGAAGTTGCCTTTGCGAGCTTCGTGCTCATTATAATCTGTAACCTCCTACTTGAACTAATTCATCCATCTACATAAAATCCTAGTGAAAACCCTGACTTGGTAATTTAAGCTCTCTATTCAAGCTCTCCTATGAAGGTCTAACGCGAAACGTATTTGTTTTCTAGGTGTAGGCGTATTTGACCAACCCCGAGTTCCTAAGAAAGCGAAAATATGGCCTCTGTTGCTAGGTAGAAACTTGCCCACAACCTTAGCTGCGTAATGACTAGCAAACAACTCTGCCTCCGACAAGTACAAGGATTTAATTAGTGTTCACTTCATTTTTGGACCTTTGTTTGAGGGCTACGTCAGTCGTGTTCTGCGAACAATCTTGAGATCATCAACGTCTTATTTTACTATTTTATCTTAATTCCAGATAGACATGGTAAAAAAATACTTACGTCCTTGCTTGATCATGTAGCCACAGCACTGCGTCTCCGAAACTCTGACATCTCTGTCTGATTTATGATCAATACCTGACAGTGGATGGAGAAATTTCAGTGCATAATGCAACAACAGAAAACCATACAATGCAATACAATGCAGTGTTAATACACAGACGTAGCCAGAGACGTATGTAAAGTTTACGAGGACTAACTTGCTTAATCCACTTTTCAAATGATAAATGAGCTAGTTTAATCATAACACCTGTTAGCTATATTCTATAGTTGAAAAGACTGTTCAAAGGCCTCTATTTCTGGGATTATCGAGACTAACACGCTTCGATTGAACTGCCACCATTTTGAAATTTAAGGACGAGTGCAACCTGGGTCGAGTACCGGGGGGTTTCTAGTCAGGATAAATTGTGTGGAGGAGGAGGGTCCTCACCGCCCACAGGATCTTCAAAGATCATTAATTTTCTATATTCTCATGACTTGTATATTTGACATGGTGTTAACATAGCAAGGAGAAACTGGATACTGATCACTCCTCGCTTGGTAGAGCATCGGACTACCGTGCGGGAGGTCGCGGGTTCAAACCCCGGCCGGACCTACACTAAGAGTCTTTAAATAACTGAGGAGAAACTGCTGCCTTTGTAATAACATCTACAAACGGTTCGACTTTCTAGTCTTCTCGGATAAGGACGATAAAACCGGAGGTCCCGTCTCACAACACTTGTTCCTTTAATCTGTGGGACGTTAAAGAACTCACACACTGTTCGAAAATAGTAGGGGACGTAGTCCCCGGTGTGGTGATCTATCTGTATCTGTATGGGTTGGGTGGGGTGGGTGAGATCAATAATGGACTGATAGCGGCAGCCAGAGGCGCCTGTACAAGCTGACGTCCGAACTCACCACACAGAAAAAGCATTGTAAAGTCACACGTTTGTTGTGACTCTTCTCAAGATTCCTTTCCTTCCTTTCCTCTTTCCTTTCCTTGCGGGGGAATACATTTACATATGAAAAGATTCCCCCGCAAGAACCTCCATTTCATGCTAGATCCAGTTCAATACCGAGAATACGAATATGGCCTATTCCATGGTCAATAAAACTACTGGATATATGTCGGTACCTGGGCAATAATACCACCCAGTATCACTTACGCTCCCTAAAATTCACTGGCCCTCGCCTTTGGAACTCCTTGCCTACAGGTATAACTAATTCAAATTCTCTTAGAATATTTCGTAAAACCCCTAAGAACGCTATCCCTAATTCTTATTCCAATTAATTATTTCCCTTAGCGTATGAAGAAACACTTTTTATAAAAAAAAAAAACAAAGAAATATACTCTTAATTCTGTTTGTAATTGTATTTTATTATAGGGGTCATCCACTAGATTAGCCTTTGCTATTTGGATGATCCCAACTCGCTCTCTATTTTGTTTGTTACAATTTTCTGTAAGTTATTCCTTAGCTGTACTGTGTTTAGTCCTTATCTAAACTTAACCTATATGTTATGTAAAACTGAGCTGAGTTAAATAAATTGTCTTGGGCAACTACAGACCTACCCCTCCCCTAACTCAACATTGACACCCACTTATTAACTTATAATTAACTTGTTGGGTTAGGGGAGGGGTGGGGACAGAGTTGCCTAGCTTCTGACATTGATCCCAACTAACCTGTGCTGTCGAGATAGTCCTTCAAACTACTGTATTTTTCAGAAATTGGCAGGTTCCTCACATCATTTGTAGACTCTGGTAAACAACGCACATAAAAGGGCATCACGTTCAAGTGAAGTGACCGACCTTTACGGCGTGCACGAGATAGAGTTACTGTAAAAGATAAGCTACGATTGGAAATAATAGGGCGTCTTGTTCTTCCTGGGGTCATTTCCACTTCCAGGAAGAAACCTCAGGCTCCGGGTTCAATTCATGAATATTTAATCTAATTAAACAGTGAAGTGTTCTCCTGTTCGACAGTCCGCTATTCCTAGTGCTAAGAACAAGAGGCGATATACGGTCTCACCAAGTAACGCCGTCAGGCAAACTGTACCAGTGGCCGAAATTTGAGACTTCGAAAAGATATAACCAAGTCCCATCTGTTTAGAGCATTTTTCAATTGTCAATTATTTTCCCTTTAGTGCGCTCTGTGCTTGGCTAGCAAATCTCGCATCAATTTTTTTAACCAATAAGATGCAAGTCCAAAATAATCTTAAAAAAATGCTGGTATGAATTTTCCCGCGCTTAACACTGTTTGCATCTATTCACTTCGGATTCAGATTGGTTCGTTGCAGTGTTGCGTCCGTTAAGATAGGCGACAATAATTACTTTGGATCTAGTTTTTGGACACTCAATCAAAACCCACTCTTTAGTGACTGGTGAAGGAGGTGGACACGAAAGAAAAGCGCTCAATGACAAGTATACAGTATGCTTCAGGTGCACACCAAGGGACCAATAATATCCTTGATAAAAACCAGCGAGATTTTTGAGTGACCCCGTTGCTTTCCAGACGCGGTCTTCGATTAGAGAACAAAACAACAGATGATACAACTGAACACAAACAATACTCTTAACCCTGATAACAAAAGAAGCTACAGGTCATAGAGGCCAGCGAAAATATAGGTCTGGAACAGCTACAGGGTTACTCAGATTTTTGTCACAAAGCTACAACCTGTGAGTCTCCCAAATTGCTTCATCAACAGAATTTCTTACCTTTGTTCCGTGCGTTGAGGATCTCTTCCGTATAAAACTTACTGCTTCCCACACGGCGCTTCATGGTCGACTTTTTCAATACTCTTCTCTGGCGCATGTCGACATTTAACATGTCATCTAACGAACGACTGCGCTTCATACGCCTGGTCAAAGTCAATGACGTCATTGATGACGTCAGTCCATCCGGGTCTTCCTCACCCAGGTTTGAGCCAACACTCTGCCAGTTCTCGGACACGTCAAAAGCATGCAAGAGGGGACTATTGGTGTCAGTGTGAAGTGATCCCAGATGATCGTAAGAATGATTTTTTGGAAGACCTCGGGGAAGAGAAGCTGTGTAAAACGACAACTTGGAGGAATAATCTTCCGAATCTACGTCTGCAAGACAATGAATGAGTTTCGAATACTTTTGGACCAATTCCTGAAAAGAGACAGAGAAAAAATAAAATAAAAAATGTCAATAGTTATCTTCCTCAGCTGTTTCTTTATGAACTTGAAATCTAAAAGAGACACTATAAATAAATAAATGACCCTAAGTTACCTTCGGGAGTATTTAAAGCACAAGGCTAGTGGGGCCGAGTAAACACATGAAACAAATAATTCAAGTAAACATAACAAGGTTAAGAAACCCAACTGACAGGTACATACATACATATATACATCCACTTTATTTCAGCACGATAATGGTTAAAGCTAGTGCTTATGGGGTCGTGCATCCAAATCTAAAGTACAATTACACATTATAAAGTAATAGGTTTCCAATAATTTACGGTTGTTAAAAATAATCTTAAGACTAAGAGCTAGAATCCTAGAAATATATAAAATCGCCATTGCTGAAATTAGCAGTTGAGGCAGACGTTGCTTTGAAATGGAAATCTCTTAATAATTTTATCTTACTCAGTCTAGAGTCTTAAGTTCAACGTTCAGCGTAAGTCAGGTGGCGAACTAGTTGACTACTTGCAGGCGTAGCTAAGCCAGAGCGGGACTTGAACCCGGGGCCTCCGCATTACAAGTCCAGCGTTCCGGCCGCTGGGCGACGCTGACTTTGGCACTACAGTTAAACGAAAGCCTCAATATTGAGCAGTGCTGAGATGACTACACAAGGTGGTTTTCATGGAGTACGTGGATGAAATACAAACTAACCGATCGAAGATAAACAAAAGCTACTGAGCCTGCCCAATAGCTCCTTTCTTTTACCTTGAAACAGCATTTCAAGCTGCCTCATCCTTGACCTTGTTTCAAGCATTATAGAGCTTTGGCTCTATATTCTATATATCATTCAAGAATTCTTTCTTCTGACTCCGAAATCGCTAAGAAACCGGTCAACGTTTTCCTGCTGAAAAACGCAATTTAAAGAGGGACCACTGGACCGGATAGACACTCGCAAGGATCATTCTTTATTTGATTTCACTTCCTCAGTTCATATACATCATCCACATTCATCTCTTTCACGGGAACATATGAACCCACAATGGACCAGCTGCTCCTAACGTCAGAGGCTTCATAGCTCAGTTGGTTAGAGCATCACACCGCCATCGCGAAGTCACGAATTTTGTTCGGGCTTTTTTACGCAATGACATACATTGCGTTCACAACTGCGACGAACATTCTTCATTTGACAGAGTGTTTAATAAGAAAAAATACTCAAAGAAATCGATAAGCATTCAAATGCCTTACCTTGTACTCTTTCTCTAACTTTATGGCCTGCAGTTCTGCAGCTTTCATAGCGTCTTGAACATGATCCACGCGATATCGATTAACATAGAACGAAGACCATAGCTTGAGAGAAGGAATCCTGTACTCTGGATGTAGTACCCTGGAGGCGAACAAAACACAGTTAGGTTTAAAGGTAAGGAAAGGCACAGTTCGATACCAAATACTCACAATCATTAGTGATACCGGTACTTCATTGACACCAAATACTGGATCTCATTGACACTGGAATTCTCTAAAATATCGATACCCGCAAAGAATGTCGGTTATTTTGATAACTTCCGACAATGCTCACGTGATCACTCGAACAAGGCGTTGTTTCCATATTTACCCAGGTTAACGGATATTCTATCCTGTATTCGTGGGAATTACACTTTCAATCACTGGAACATTTTTTGCTTCCGACCGAAGCATGGAAGGTCATCAGTCATTTTCTTCGCCCATTCTGGTGACATCTCTCTCTCTCAGCGCATTATTTTGTTAGCACTGAGGAATCAGGCTTGTTCCCACCTGTACACCAGTGTAGAGACAATACAGCAACACCGTTTGCACAGGGAAATTTGAGAATATCACCCTGTGCGGCTGGCGTATTCGCACTAAAATAGCGACCTTAACCAATCTCACAGCAATTGTCTTCGAAAGTATTGGACTTCCGGTTGAACTGCGCATGCTTAGTGTTCAGCACCATGTTGGACTTTGGTTACTTCCGGTCTTTTGTATTGTTTGAAAAAACAATCAAAATCGTAAATCTAACGGATCTTTCGAAAGTATCTCCAAGCATATCAAAATTTGAATTCTCATTTGCTGTCCCGAAACGTTTTCTATAGAGGTACTAGGGAGAAGTTGTTAAAATATCAAGCAAATTCATCTTGCCTTCGGTGTGATCCCGTCCTCAATTCTCGTAACCACTCTGTTTAATAAAGCGCTGATATCACGAGAAGAAATTTCATACTGATCACTCTTAGGGCTGGTTCACACTTTGACATAAGCGCATAAGCATAAGCATAAGCATAAACATAAGCATAAGAAAAATACATGTGTGAACCGGGGTTACATAAGCATAAGCATAAACATAAGCATAAGCACAAGGAATGGACGTTTTTCCATTCCTTGTGTTTATGCTTATGCTTATGCTTATGCTTATGTAACCCCGGTTCACACATGTATTTTTTCTAATGCTTATGCTTATGTTTATGCTTATGCTTATGCTTATGTCAAAGTGTGAACCAGCCCTTAGGGTTTAAGGTAAGTACCTGTGTTGGTGGCTGTTATTGAAACGCAAGTTTACAAACTTGTCAGGGTCCGCGATGGAGACCACATTCAGCCAGGTCCAAAGAGAAATGGTTTTATCTTCAATGTCCTCCTGTAAAGCAAGTATTCAGCTTGTTACCGCACCTGGATTATTTAAAGTCATCAGCTCAGTTGAACCCGTAACCCGTAACCGGTAACCCGTAACACCTGTCACGGGTGTTACTAGCAAGTGTCACGGCTATAAAAGCGCCTCTGCCTGCAGATATACCTTCGGTCAAGTACTTCGATGTTACGGCTGAAAATATAACAGAAACGGCTGTTCAAAGATCTCTTGACAACCCTGGACGATCATGTTTTGCTTACCTCTTCTCGTTCACTTGCCGAGTTGACAATAAACGTTCCAAACCGAGATGAATATACGTGTTCTGCAATCACCTGGGAAACACGGAAAGATTTACTAGAGTCAATAACGTTTCTGCTTCATTGGTATGAATATAAACAACGCCTAAAACGCAAAATATGTCGAGAAAAAACTGTGAAGGTGTTAATTTCCTTGAAAAGTTGATGCGAGAACAGCGCCATTAGGTGATCAGGTTTTTACACTGTTTACTTTTTAGACAAGCTGGTATCAGCTAATAGGAATGGACCATTTTCACTTTTCAAAAAGAAGTGGTTTCTGGGCATACATAAGTCATGAATATGTGAAGATTGTGGGATGTGGCTTCTGCGAGTGACAAGAATACCACACAAATAAATGTGTTTAGGTAAGCTGAAAGCCACTCATTGGGCACTACGACCACGTGGTTGCGGGCACTACCACTAAAATCTAAATTTAATTTTGCCTAATGAGTGGCTTTCAGCTTACCTAAAGACATTAATTTGTGTGGCATTCTCATACATAAGTACCACTGACTTAAGGCTGTGCTCTGAGAAAAATCCCTAAACCCTCGAAATCTAGCGCGCCCAGCATATACGTTTGGTGCGACACTTATATTTCCTGGTCGCTCAAAAGCAAAAGTAAGTTACCAGGGGTGACCACCACTGCTAGAGCACAGTCCCGCACTGACCGCTGTACAGATTTTGCACCTTTTCTTTTCTTTTCTTTTCGGTCTATTTGTTGCCACTGTACGAAGCGACTAGGAATACGGCTGCTCTCGCACGAGATGTAAACCCACCACACTAACGTGTGCGAATCTGCATAAAGCGTAAAGTGTCTTTTCTATGGGTACAGGTTGATAGGAGCGAAAAGCCCATGAAACCAAGCTGAAATCAGCAACGGACGCTGATCTTCATCGCAAATCCACTACCGGACATTACATGAAAACGGGGTGGTAAGGTTCACGCACAACAACTGAAAATATCGTAAACTAAGGTACCTCTAATAGAAGGCTGTTGAACTCAAAACAGAATGGAAACTGCTGGTGGACCTGAGAATGAGAATATGTAGAATATGATAAAAGGTCCTTTCACAATGTCATGTCATGTCATGTTTTGTCATGACATCTCATGTAATGTATACCAGTGAAACAATGCTTTCGAGTGGGATGTTCCATGGTATATCGCGAGAAAGCTTTCCATAACTATTTTATGCCATGTTAAAGAAAATAGAAAGCCCCACACAATCAACACGCCGGGTGCGTGAGAGAAACGATCGGTGGAATACCGACGAATATACGACGGCTTTCCTGCATTCTGATTGGCTGTATTTTCTATGGCATGGTATAAAATATATAATACAGTTATTACTTACTTACTTTCTTTACGCACTCACAAGAACACAGGAGAAGAATGAACGTTACGGGATGCGATTCTGTTCATTCTTCAAACGGAATACGCTCCTAAAAAAAGAAGGCGATTCATTCCACGTACCCCTATTCCAGAGTAATAGAAAACGCGGAAAAAATCGGACACATTTAGCATTGTTTTAGTTTTATTTTGTACCTGCCAAACACAGTCCAACCACTGAAGGAACACAGGGCTGTGCTCATCTGCTGGCTGAGGGGGGAGGGTACGGTCGTGAAATTTGTGGCCAAATGACAACCACTCCTTTTGGATCAAAACCTAAAAATGCAAAAATTAAGTAAAAAGTCATAATTACTGACCATGCAAAAACAGGCTTTGACAAAATCGGAGGGGCTCTTAATAACTTGATCTTTCCGAAAAGAGAAGGGCCTATTTGGGAAAAGGGACCTCAATGGGGCTTTCGCTAAAATCAGGAGATATTTTCGCAGATTACGATGATGATAATGATAATGATGATGATGACGACGACGATACAGGAAATTACGTATAACGCAGAATACCTGTCGAGTGCGCGTGACGAACATCCAGTGCAACTTTGTCACGAAGTACAAGTCGGCCCAGTTTTCCCAAGAATAAAGAGGAAAGGTCAAACAGAAAAGAGAGAAAGCTGCACACACCTGAAAGCCACTCACTGTTCTGTAGAATGGATCAAGCAACAACTGAGCTAAACTGGCCACCTGGCAAAAGTAAACAAGAACTGTGATTAGTAATGGCGACAAAGATGGCGTTGTTGCAACCTTCCAAAATAATACTTCTAATGCAGAAGTGGTCAAAATCCCCCACGTGACACGAAGTTATATGATACATCACATGACTTGGGATATTAGTCAACGCAAAAGAATCCCCTAAGCAAACTACAGTTCAAATTAAAATTGTGGAATTAGACGTTTTGAAAAAACTTGTAAGGCGAATAAACTTGAACTCTGAATGACTTAGGGCTGGTTCACACTTTGACATAAGTATAAGCATAAGCATAAGCATAAGAAAAATATATGTCTGAACCGGGGTTACATAAGCATAAGCATAAGCATAAGCACAAGGGATGGAAAAACTTCCATTCCTTGTGCTTATGCTTATGCTTATGCCTATGCTTATGCTTATATAACCCCGGTTCACACATATATTTTTCTTATGCTTATGCTTATGCTTATGCTTATGCTTATGTCAAAAGTGTGAACCAGCCCCTATATTAGCCAACTAACGCTCGAAACGTCTGCTTTCCAATCTCCTTATGGAGGTCAATTTACCTTATTTACTCAGTTAATAGATCTTAATACAACCAACACTTAATAATGAGCCTACCACTGCATAGCCATTACCTATTCCTATTTTGAGATTAGACTGTTAACGACCAATCAAGTGAAGAGTGACTGTGGGGTACGGAATAAAACAAACCTGGGCCGTTCTGTCGATACCATCTTCATAGCTGATCAGAACAGACGACTTGTCGCACTCCATGGCAACGGAGATTTGAGTGGCAGTTTGGAGCAGCTCACTAACTTGAATGAGCCAATCAGTGTCATCCAAAGAAGAAAGCCATTTACTATCGTCACTGAAAGACAAAAAAAAAACTTTATAGCATCGTGTGGACAAGACACAATTAATACATGTAAAAACAATAATAAGAGAAGGAAAACGAAAACCTGTATAATTTACTTTCTGTTTGAGAGCACAGCTTGAAGCTTGTACGCACTTTGTTTGACAGCCTTGAAATCAGGAAGTCCCTCGCCATATATGAATTTGGTATGGGGATAAAAGAAGGCTAAAAATATAAAAATATACAGTTTATGTTTACTATAATTATACTATAACACACTACTCATACTACTCAACTTAGTTCAACTTTCCATAAACTGCTTACAACAGTAGACTTGCGCAGAAATAGAGAATTTCAAACTTCAAATAACTTACTTTCGCCTTCCTCCGGCGTAAGTTGTCCCGTCATTTGTGTCTGTGACGAGTTAAGTAAGCCTCCTCCAGACTGTCTCCCTCTGAAATGAAACATAAGAGTGGAACGACTGATCAAAACACCAACCAGCATCATCAGTAGTGCAGGCATTTCGTCCTGCACTATAATGATTGATGCCTGGAAAATCAATGATCGAAATCTCCAGAACAAATCATTTGCTAGACATTTTCTTGTCAGGGCAAGGTGGCCGAGTGGTTTAGGGCGATAGATTTCAATGCGGTCACCACCCAACTCCTCGGTCATCCTTGTAAATATATAGCCAACTGGTTTGCCTCCGGCCAGTTGGGATTCTTATCATGTTATGTTTATTTGAATTATTTGTTCCAAAGTATTTGCTTGGCCTCAGTATACTCGGAGGGTAAATTAAGGTAATTGTGTGGAAATGTTTGTTATCTTGTATGGTGTGATAAGACCTTATGAGTTTGCCTTTTGTTGCTAATGTGTTTTCAACTTTCTCTCACGACAATTTTAAAACGTTTTCAGTCAGAACCGAGTCCTGCAACTGAATTCTGACAAGAGTTTTTTTTTTTTTTAAGTAAAAGTACAAAATGCTCAGAACAAGAATCGATACTTACTGCTCCGTGAACACCACTAACTTGTTGGTGGAAGCCTCGCTGCAAGAGCTCACTGCTACAAGGTACTTTTCATCTGCCTGGCATCTCGAGTCTCTCAACCCTCTACAAATGTTCAAGGTTTAAATAACTAATCCTAATATAAGCATGTATATTCTCAGCTCTGTACTCCATACATCTTCTGTTGTAATGCGAGGAGAATTTGTTATACAAACAAGACCTTTGTTACTCATTGATCACTTCATTTTTTTCTCACAACCTTTGTTTGATTGAGCACTGAGTATCAAGTGCCGTAAGGAGAAATTAAGCATTGGTCACTTTGCCTTTGGGAGGCAGGGTGACCAAGTGGTTTAGGACGCAGGATTTCAATGCGATGACCCAGGTTCAAATCCCACTCTGGCCACTAGCTGGTGTTGTTCTGGGTAAGTGCCTGGTTCAAATCCTTGGTCATCCTTGTAAATAGCCAACTGGTTTGCCTCCCGCCAGTTGGGATTCTTATCATGTTGTGTTTATTTGAATTATTTGTTTCTTTGGATTTAAGTGGAGTGCCTGTAAATTAGCTTGGATAGCTCAGTGCACTTCCACTATAAACACAGTATTTTTTTTAGGGGGTCTAAGGGTTAGGGCTATACAAGCAGGGGTTCTCACAAACGATTTTGTTAAAAGCACAGGCAAGTTTTCGAAACGTCGTATACATTCCAATATACACATGGCAAAGATAAACTTGATGTGACCTAGCTTGGAAAGGTCAGAGCCAAGTTTTCAGGTTCTTTAACAGTCCAGGGTGTAGCTCAGTAAAATATTAACTAAATATACCTTCTGTAAAATGCAGCAGATGATCTCAACAACACTGCACCACTTTCTTGATGTCTCCAACAAACTGCAGGAAAACATCCTCCTCTGTGACGAAAAAAAAAACAGAGAGACCATCTCAACAGGAAAAAAGTTAACGTAAAAGATTATTTTCAGCGTGGGCGACATTGGCATCGACATCTGTTGTATTAAATATCACTATGATGTTTATTCCCCCCTGGAACAGCTATTCAACGTTTTCAGTCCTAGCAACAGATCTAAGGTGGTTACAATTGACTCTTCAGAAAAAAGTGCTTTGTATAACAATTCAAATGGAAGTTAATGATCATGAAAAGATTTGTTGAGTGATCAATTTCAAATTTCTCTAAACGAAAGTAAGAGGTCCAAATTACTCTTGTGTTCTCCAAGAAAGCTCTCCCTGGTCTCCAATTCAAATGTTGATTGGTTGCGGTTGTTCGAGATTTTGATTATTTTGCTGTTCATGCATTTGTAGGTTTTTTCCGGGTACTTTGTTTCAGTTATTCAAAAAATGGCTGGGTGTTCCACAGGGTTAGTGCTAACCTATTTTAAAAAACGCCTGGAAATACAATCCTGACAAGCTAGCATTTTGAAAGCAACTGCATGAACATAAAAAACTATTTGGATGTGTTCTTAATAGTATCAGCATCATAAGGAAAATTATGTTAAGAGAAACTTTCAACGAAGGTTCACCTGTGAAAATTCGCAACTTCAGTTAATTCATCATTTGTCACTGAAGCTGGAACCACAGTCTTAGAGGGATACTGCAAGGGATGCCTCTCACCTGACAGAACAATAATATTTCTATGATCAGTGCTTAGAATCACAAACATGTAAAATACAACATAACGTATATGAACCACTGCTTATCTACTACGCAATCACAAACAACAAACGACAATAATAATCAAGAAATAAGTGTCAAGAAAAAAACCTTACCAGATTCTCTCCAGTTTTTCGTAACAAATAGCTTTAATCTCTCACATTCCACTACAAAGGAGCAAAAAAACAAAAACAAAAGCACTAAAGCAAGTGAGAACTGTAATGAGAATCTCTTTGTTATAGTGACGACTATAGTGGTGATGACGATGATTGTTGAAAACACACAAACAATACGTTTCCTATTAAAATCACTGTTTAATTTCCTCCAGAATTACAACTCCACTTGAATACAGGCTAGAAAAACTCCACTCACTCTGCTCAACTGTGTGCTTAGTGCAGCAATGAAAGGTAACACAATAACTCTCAGTAACACCCCCACTAAGAACAAAGTACATGTCAGGATCCAATTTCAATCAATTCCACTCATTCGTGGGACTAATCAAATAATAAAAACACTACATGTCCACAGTTCCCAACAATGATGATGACGACGACGGTGGCAAAAGTGTGACGATGACAATGACGATGACAATGACGATGACGATGATGAAGATGATGATGGTGGTGGTGGTGGCGGTGCTGATGGCGATGATGGTGTTACAATAAAATATACCGATAATGATTTTTTCTTATTGTTTTACCTCTAAATTTGTAGAAATTTGAGGCATCTTTTGTTTCCAAAATATTACATGAGGGTGGAAGAAGGATTGCACTTTTGTGAACGAAAGAAAATAACTTAGGAAATCCCTGCAAGACAAAAAATCATATGGCAATCAGATATTGTTCCTACAGTTTCCACATACCATAGAGACACGGGGTGGAAAAGAATGAGGTCTGAAAAACATTATTTTTGGGATTACGGTGACAACAATCACCTTTCAATTTATGCACAAACTTTTGCGATTCTTAAATATTTCCCTGGAGTTTACGTTAAATGTTAACACGTATACTGGGCAGCACATACCATAAAAATAATGGCATGACCAAGATTCACAAAAAGATCCTTAGCATTCTGCTAATCCATAAAAACCTCTGGACTCTAAGAGGATTGCTTGTCACTATTATTCAAGTTTCCATGTATAGATATTTAAAAGCAGTGGCATGGTTGCTCTTGTTTGCTTGTAAAACACTCTTCCTTTCACCATACTGAAAAGATACATGTATCATTCTAGAAGACATACATGTAACTTACTACTTTTGAGTGAAGATGAATAATTTTCATAACAGATTCAGCATCAGTGGTACTCTGAAGGCCCAGACAAAACTAGAAGATAAAAAAATATGACTGATTATTAATTTAAATTAATAATAAATAGACCCACTTTTTTTCAACTTGTGATATTGGCCACATTACAGTCAATTTGGAATATGTAATAATCTCTTTTAAAAAATCCAAAATTGTAGTGTTGGAAAGTCAGGAAATTTGCACACATTGTAAGCTGAAGGGCACAAGCTTGCGTCAGCAAAATTCCACAACTTTGTAACACCATATTTCTCACTTTTTGGGAGGATGCGATGCTCAAACTTGGCCATTTTACTAATTTTTAGGTAGACAGTGAGCAAGCTCTCTATTGGGGTCTCCTGTAAATTTACTTTGGGCATGAGCACTAGATACGAGCGGCGAGTGAAGGGAAGCAAGCTGCAAGTTGAGGATTTGCAGGACCCCAGAGAGCTTGCTCACAGGCTAATTTTTGGGTGCTCTTTCTAGCACTGTTGAATAGTCCAAATCAAAAGTTGGAGAAAAGGGAAGCTATTAATTTAGCCTTCCCAGTTTCAACCAAACTCATGACCTTGAACTTCCTGGTTTCTTTGACAGCAGTTGATGTTAATAGGGTGTGGCAGGGGAATAGATTGATCAGACATATTAATAGGTGGATCTTTTCCCACACGTTTTGCTTCATTAGAATACATCAGCACAAATGGCAACACAAGCTACTGATAATGCTCACTTAACGCCTGTGTCGCAAATAGAGGTTGGGTGCTTAAGGATCTGGGGACTGGTACCAACGACCCAACCCCCAGTCGGTGAACACCCCATAAGCCTGCCCTTCTCACAACCCAGCCACGGGCCCCGTCCGACACCCCAGACCCCAAAACAAGCACCTGTCACACTGAACAATAAGTTCAATGGAAAAACAATCCCCAATAGGGAGAGGAGGGAGGGGGAATACTCGAAAGCCCGCAAACGCTGAGCTAAACAAAACCATGACGACATGCGAAGACGCACGCATAATGCGCAAAAAGAACCGCTGGCCGCTTGGACTGCCAGAAGACGCCACAGAGAAGCCCCAACATGCAAATAACACATGCACACGCTAAATAACAACGCTGCAGGCAACGCCCCAAAACTACTAATAACACACTAACGCTAACGCTACACAACACCACGCCATGCCACAACAAACAGAGCAACTTGTTCCTAGTCGTTAACTAAGTTAAATTGCATTTAACCCTATCAGATATTGAAAGCACTTCGCAAATTCACAATAATTGAAGTGTGACTGGTTGAATGGTTTTTGAGAAATGGACATTTTACACATCACGATTTTACAAAGAATGGCTGAGTTTCAACCATACAATTCCTTGTAAATGTTGCAGGTTTTGAAAGTCAATTTCTCTGACAACAATACTCAGCATATCAGACTAATATTCATAATGGCTACCAAAAGATGAAATGCTCTTTTAGTGTATGAGGTCCACTTGTTTGTACCTTGTACCTGGTTTGATACATAGTAATGAAGCAAAATTTAAACAGTGACATAAAAAATGATTCTCAAATATAGAGAGAGGAGTTTGATGAACTCTACAGAAAAATAGACATAGCACTGGTCAATATTCTTTTCTGGCATTTAACATTTCAGTGCTCAGTTTCACGCATACAACTGTAAAAGTTTATTATATATCAGAAGCTGGGACTCCGGTAACAGCACCTGTATACTGATAACAGTGCCTGCCTTTGCCATCAAGGTATTGAACAGGAAAAAACTTGGTCCATGACTTACAGTATGGACCTCAAACTCGGTTAGTAGGAGGTATGCAGTATTAAGCCGAGCAAAACAATTACTTACCCTGTGAGACTGAATATTACTACAGATCACTTCAAATCCATCCATTGAAAACATCTGCTTGTCCTTCGGTAAGTTCTTCTTGGAAAACTTTCTTACATCACAGATACTTGTAAGAGGAATGGATGCCACAATTTCATAACTGTAATCTGCAATTGAGCAAGACATTGTGTCAACAAAAACCTTTTACATTATAAGTTGTCAAGATGTTTCCACCTTTCCAAAAGGCTTCCTTAAAAATCCTCAGAGTCTAACACAATTTTTACTGAGCTTTTACCCAGATATTCCATCCCCTATGACTCACTTGCTCCACTTTGTTGTCAACCAGGATTTCAACACTTTTCTCTTCTATTTTTTGGCTGTATTTCCACAGCAAAATACGGCAATTTCCAGGGACCCACAGCCAGCATTTACAAAGAAAAATAAAATATTCTCAACTAGTTGTTTGGAGATGTGTCTGAAACTGAGTACTTTCAAACTTTTTCAAACGTTTCTATGCGTGTATCTTGCTTGTGCACATTCAAACAACAACAGGGACATCTTAGAGAGAGGAACAAAGGGGGAAACTGTTGTGCTGCATCAGGGGGGGAGTTGTACACAAAAATTTGGTTTTATCAACAGAGTTGATTAATGTAAAGTGACCACCGTACAGGAATGCACCGTATAGTAGAGAGGGTGTGCTTATCAGAAAACTGTACAGTGCAAATAGGGGTTCCTTAGAGATTAAGAGCAAGCCAACAAGTTTTATGGAAATAACCATTACATCAGTAAATCTAGACTACTTTATAATACAACACTCACCAACATGCTCAATGTTTGATAAAATAATCGGCCTCAATGTTCGCAGTTTTACACTCTTATCATCTCCAGGAAGGACAGGGTCTCTAGGAAACTTTCTTATCATTGACTTGGAATGCCTTACTCCTCTTACAAGGCCAGTAGACTCTTTGACTTTCCTGGACAAGCCATGTGAAGTAAACCTCAAGTAACAAGAAGACAATTGCAAAAAAAGGATTAAATAGAATCACTCAGTATATTTTTCCAGCAAAATCCAACACTATGAAGAACACACAAAAATGACACAGGATACCATTAAAACTATGTACTATGAAAAGAACAAATGTTACTTTTCTTGAAGAACAGGAATAAAAGAAATACATGTACATGTAGCCTCTAAAATTCCTTACATATTTTTTATGAAGTTTGGTCAGAACAAAGAAGTACACTGTACACTGTAAGCTATGAGCCACAGGAGGATAACATGGCTGATGTTGATATGACACTTTGGCATCCTCTGTGCGCCATCAGGGTACACATGTTGCATTACTGTCATTGACACTTGTGTTCATATCATTTGAGCATGCACAATGACTTAAGAGATCGATTAAACATGTGAGTCCAGTTGAATGTTCGTTAGATTTATTCCGTTCTTGCTTGGTATCCTAACATGACACACATACACTAACAACGTGAGCTTATTTGTTTTACACATTCTCATTTATTACTTTCTTTGACTCATAACATCATGCCTCTATATTTTAACTGGTAACTCCTCTGGGCCAATCAAACTGCAATTAATAATAATAATAATAATAAATAATAAATTTTTATTTATTTATACCACACAAATTCAATTCTGTAGGATTTCAAATGCACCTTACAAAGAAAGCTTTACAATTCTAAATTCTTTACAATTCTCAAATCAAATCAAATGTTGGTTTTTGAAGAGAGGGGAAAACCAGAGAAACCAGAGAAAAACCTCTCAGAGCAGAGTAGAGAACCAACAAACTCCACCCACTTGTGATGCCCAGTCCGGGAATCAAACCCAGGACACATTGGTGGAAGGCAAGCCCTCTCACCACTGCCCCAACCCTGTTTCCACTGTCCATTGTATAACACCTCCTTACACACAGTAGTGTCCTAGGACTTAATGTACGTGTACAATCATAAAATAAATAGATTTCCGGGCATACTGTGGATCTTAAGTTCCAGTGCTTACTGGGTGTTAATTGTTAAATCTTGCCACAATTTTACAAGTAAATCAGGCTTGACCACCAGTTGAATGAGTTAAATATGCCATTCAGGATCTTCTAGGATCAGGCTATAAAAAAGTAGCTGTCTGCAGCCGGAGAAAACCACAACTAACTTCATGTGAACTCCTTGCTGGCTACTATGTTATATTCCACAGATTCTTTGATCCTGGCGAAATAACCAGCTACTTCAGCATTGCAGCCACCCAGTTCAGATCTCTCTGATGACCCTGAGGATGTTAGAGAATCCATAAGTGAGGGACCCTTGCTCTTTACAACACATACCTTTTATTCTGGTGAGTTTCTGCTTGATCACAACTCCTAGCACTGTGAAGTCTTGTGTGACCAAAGGAGGCATGTCTGGAGCGAGTCTGATAGTGATGACCTCGTGTCGCAACTTCTTCGGGTTCTGCATCAATAAACTCATGTTCCCCATGATCAAAGTAATGCTGCAAAAAGCAAGAGAAGAAACTGTCAGTTTTTGCCCGATCATGATGATATTAACACTATTATTGTGCAGTTCTGGAATCCATAGTGCCCCCCCCCCCCGCTTCCCACCTCCTACAGAAGGCCAATGGAAATTCCAAGAAGAGGGGGGGGGGTTGCAAAAGCAAAATTTTTTGAAGAATAGTATGGAGCAAAATTGAAATTTCCAGAGGGGAGGGTTGTGCATACCAATAAACCTTCTGTGGGGGGTAATGACATTTTCTGGATCCACACATTTTGTATGTTGAGTCTGGTGGATGTCAGTACCTGTGCATGATTTCCAGCAAAAATAACCCTGTAGGTGGTGATATGAAGAACGCCTTGAGCAATATCACTGAAGGTGTCGACACAGGTCACATGATCCTCCTGTGAAATGATCTGTTCCCCAGGTAACAGAGGAGGGTGAGAATAAAATTTTTCCCCCAATTTAACTTTTGAAGGCTGAAAGAATAAACAAAAATTACTCACAATAAGATATCAACTAAATTACTGTTTTAAGCATTTGAACCCACACCTGCTTGGACTTGTTATAATAATATTATTGGACCACTCAAGGCAACTGAAAAGTAATTTAAACTAAGTTTACATACATGAATATAATCATGAAACAAAGGTAAACAAACAACATTTAGACCCAGTTTTTAGATTTCTGTGCACATGTGTTCAGTTTGAAATCCTATAAGGAGCACCAAAAGATTGTTTCTGAGTCCCTAAATCTTGTTTAATAGTTAATCATCTGTTTTTTCTGCGTCCATCAATCACTGTGTACTTGCTGTTTAAATACCTGGTACAATTAAAATTAAATATTATGAATCCAAATCCTTGATAGTACAGAACTTTAACATTTGAGCGTCACAATGTGTACATAACAGGGATTCATTTATAGCACAAGACCTAAACAATGATGAGAAATGTTTAAAAGATACCTGTATATAAGGTAATTTCGATGAAATTGTACAAACTAACATTAAACAGTTACAAGTCACTGTATGCATAAATTATTAATAATACCATGCAAAATATATATTAAATGAACTAAAAAAAAACAAAATCAATGTCCCATCAAAGATGCTACTGAACAATTTAAGAAAAGTCAAAATGGAAAATTCTAGACAACAGTCAAACCTCTATCAAGTGGACATCTATTATACAGCCACCCAGTGGCCAGTAATTGAAGTCCTGGTGAGGGTTCTTCTACTGTTTTTTTGTTTGTTTGTTTGTTTGTTTTACCGATAAAGCGGCCAACCCTCATCAAGAAGCCACTATTCATTTCCCAGAGCAGTGTTTTCAGTAAGGGCCGGCGGCCGGCGAAATTCGCCGTCTACTTCACATGATTTCGCCGCCTACTTTGATTAAAAACTTGCATCAAATGTTGTGAATAGCATGGAACAAAGTTGTACCTTCTCCGCGTACTCCTAAACTTTTGCCACCTACCCTGATTCTTATTGAAAACCCTGCAGAGGGTGGTCACTTAATATAATAGGGCTTGAACTGTGCAGAGTAAGCTAGGCCATCACTAGTCTTTGAAGTAAGATAATGGAGATGTAAAGAAAGGAGCTCGGGATTCCAGCTGTGAGTTATAAAGTCAATGTGTTACTTTTTGATGAAAATAACTTTTAGAAACCACTTAAATTCAACCAATTCTTACTGTAATCTTAATCAACAACATCAATAATATATTATTGTTGTGAATTAGTAGTAATAACCAGAGATTTCAAACATCATATACTCAGATGGGACAGGTCGTACAGTAAATTGAAGTTTCTGTTTGTTTTCACAGACCGTTACCAGTATTTGTAAAGAAAAAATATACAATGTGCCATCAAAGAAGCTTGTATGTTAGTTATGGATCTCTCTTAACCATTGCAAACAAGGTCAAAGGAAGTCTAGAATGATATCACTGTGAATTTATGAGCCAAAAAGGTTTGTGTGCAAACACCAGACACAACAATAAGTTACACTGTACCCTACATTGTTCACATAGCAAAGGTTATCAAGATAAAGACAGGGACAAGGTAATTATTTCAAAAATATTGACAACAAAAGTAAATCTCTTAATGATCATAATCGTATATGCTCAAACATGATGCTTGGTGTATACTTGTATGTTATGTACACAGGTCAAACTGTCAAATCAGCACACTTCAGGCAAAAAAAAATTAAACCGTGTTAAGTGCCCAAAGAAGAAAGATCCAAATTAGCTCTGATGAATACAAAAATTACATATGAGATTAACAGACACCAGATCATTCTAAATAAATATTAGTCACCTCACAAGAGCCCTCATCTATGTGCAAATAACAATGAAAACTTGTCCTTCTCATTTCCGCAACAAAACCAGAATCCCTTGTAAATTTGACTTGTCCTTTATATTTGTTATGATTTCTAAATTCCACTTTGTCGAGAAATATTCACATATTTCCTTGGGACTTGTCAGAAATAAACTTCATAAACTCAGTTCATTGTTTGTCTATGCTTGGCACATGACCAAACAAGGTCATTAAAATTTAATACTATACAAAGAGGGAAGCCCCAGATCAGTTACAAGAGTCTACACCAACATGACGGTGACAGGTTGTTGATGTAAGGTACGTGTAACCATGGCAATTAATACTCTGTCTGTGCTATTTTTACAAACAGGTCGTGCCCAATGTCAAGTGGTAGAATACAAGAAGTGAGATCAAATTAAGTTCCTTGTCTAAAGCAAAAGAAGACTGTAACTTGGAATATAGGATTTTCTGACATTCAAGCAAAGTTTAATCCTGTTTTATTGTTGTAGCTAGATTCAGTGCCATGCACAGTAAGTCCTCTAACCATTCTTTCACCCTTTAACTCATAACAGACTGACCAATATTTAATTTCTCCTGAAAGTAACACTGCTCAATCAAACATCAAGGTTATGCAAAAAATGAGGTAATCAACGAGTATCAAAGGTTTTGATTGTTTAACAAAGATGTTTTGTATTGTTTTGCAATTCTTTAATTATTTTATTAACTTAATCAAACAATCTGCTCCTGCATCAAATAGCATTTCGTGCTAATTTGCAGGGCAAATGTGTCTTGTATTACTTTAAGTGTGTCTTTAATAAAGTTTTTATTGTTGTTTGTTGTTATATACATAGAAAATGTACAGACAACAGTTTGAAGAATATACATATTGATATTAGGATTTAAAGAGTTAAAGGACTCACCAAAACTCTACATTACGATTTTTAAGTATTTTTACCTGTGAACATAAGAAAAGATTTGAGCTTACACGTCAGGACAGCGAGTACAATAATGGACTTGATTAACAAAACTGTCCAGACAGGAGGTGTAGAAAGAAGGGATTCATGACAAAGGAAAAAAGGAGTATTATACGTACACCATGTAGGGATAAATATACATGTACAAGTAGCCAGGGATCAAAGATTGTTTCAATCACATGATGAACATACATGTAATTAAGTTATGTAGTCAAAATGATTTCTTTTATATGCATCATTCACTAAGTTATGTAGGTTGCATATCCAATTAAATTAAAAGTTGAAAATAAAATCAATGGCCTCATGGTCTCATTTTGAACACTCTTATCACTATAATGGCAAGACAACAGGTGTGCAGCATAAAGATTTTAGGGTTATGATTTGATTTGGAATTTCCTTTGTTACAGACTACTGTATGATACAGTAATATAAGTCAAAGGAAAATAAAATGTCAACTGTTTCTGGACAAAAAACAAATCTCAAACAGATCATTGGAGCTATATTTCACTTTCAAAAGAGGGACTAAATAGAAACTACAGAATATTGGCCTATTTTTTTCCATTCTTTTATCACGTTTTGAAGAAATTCAGACAGCAAATAACACAAACCTCCACAACAGCAATAACTTCAAACTGTATTCACAAGTTTGTCCTAATCTCTGATGTAAATGGTATTAATTTGCTGACTTAGCAAAATGAATATGATACAAAATCTCCTTCGAAAGTTTTATGGACCCCCTGGTGGAAAGTGTGTCACTTGAAAAGAGCAACACTACAGATACCAGACAATTTCTTTGTCCAATCAAAAGTAAAGAAGAAGTTCTTGAAGAACATGTGCCTTGATAATTGAGGAAAATATTTTAGTCAACAGGCAGGTTCTGACACACGCTCTGTCTGATCATTTTAGCATAATTTCCTTCCCTTTTCTAATTCCACCAGATTCATCAGTGGGCATTAGTTAATTCATCTCTTGCACAGCCTTCTTTCTGTTAGTTTCCTTGTATTTCTGTTGTCATGAGACTGATGATACACACCAGTACATGTCTTTGTAGTGACATAGATGATGAAGAGGATGATGAAGACTGTGCTTTTGAAAACAGCGTGGAGACATACAAAATGCACCTGGCTAACAGAGTGTAACAGAAGTATAATGCCGCAAATTACAGCAGGCTAGTCATAATAGGGGGGAGCAAATCACCTCTTACAGCTCAAATGCACCGATGGAACCTCAGCGTTACAATATCTAGATTGTGATATTTTTCCATTTAACTCATAAAGCAATTATTAAATTTATCACAGGTGTCAAAGTCAGACTGGCACGGAACTCAGCTTTACAACAGCACAGATAACATATTTTCTTTTTGAAAGATTTTTGCACAGCCCCATACATTAATTACATATTACGCATCACTGTCATACTAACAAAACCAAGTAGAGTTTGAGTCACAAAATGCATGTATAATAAGATGTGGGGTTGTGCAGAAATCTTGCCTTTCTAGACTCTTTCTCTTTCAGGCTTAGAGCGGTTGGCGACAAAACCTGCCATGAATAACAAACTAACATATATTCATATCTTTTTCTTGATAAATATTTTTATTAAACATTACAAAATTATTAATCTTTGACAATTAATACACCAAACTGGCATCCAATTGGATTTCAACAAAAGTATTATTAAACACGATAACACATCGTTGCGAAGCATGTTGCTGGTTAACACTCTAGATTTACGGTGACAAGCAACTGTAAGTTAATTTAAGTTAAGTGTTGTTAAGCTTAATTGAGCTTTACCTGCAGCTGTGAGCTGAGATCTGCCGATCAACAGATACCGAAAACACCATAGCACACCAACGAAACGGATTCAAATGCTCAACTCTCATCAAAACTAACTCGAAGACTGACTCATAAAAAAACTGATTTCACACCAATACAATGTACGTATCTTACGAAGAAAAATGCATCGAGTCTCTTTTACTCACCAGAATATTTGAGGACGGCGCTTCATTAAATATCCTTAGCAGCTGGTCAGGCGTAATAGAGCTTCTTGCCATGCCCTTGGCTAAATTTTGTTATCTTGCGAAACGTCTACGCGCATTTTTGAGGCTTCTTTCAATTTCCGCCGATAATTCCACCGCTGTATTGCTAACCCACTGCCATTTTGCTTTCTGGCGGTAAATCACGTGACAAAAATAGAAAAGAAAACTTTATGTGTTCTTACAGCAACGCTGATAGGACAAATTAAAATTAGCCAATTGAAAGGCTTTTAGTATAATCGATTTGTAAATTCCGCACTGTCGATCAGCGTGATGGGATTTCACAATGATTTCTCGGCAACTGATGATCGGATGATGTAACATTCTGTTGGGTTTTTTTCCACATCCTTCTAGATTCTTTTAAGTATTCTCCGCTTTTCTTTTAAACTGGTAAACAAGGCCTGGGCAAGAATAATTATCATGCCTGTTAGCAGCTCTTCAGCGAACAAATTCACAATTCTTTATGGATCGCAGACCGGTCAAGCCAAGGCGATTGCCGAAGAAATACACGAGTTCTCAGAACAGCATGGTCTGAATTCGAACCTGTTTTGCCTCAGTCTCACCGAGAAAAAGTTCACCTTGGAAAAAGAAGCTCTGGTCGTGTTCGTGGTATCTACAACTGGGGAGGGTGACCCACCGGACACCATGTGTAAATTTATGAGAAGGTTAAAGAAGAAAACACTTCCTGGAACACACCTGGAAAAATTGCATTACACTCTCCTTGCGTTGGGTGATACTAACTACACTAACTTTTGCAACAACGGCAAAGCACTGGACAAGAGATTACTGCAGTTAGGGGCGCAGAAGTTTTATGATACTGGTTATGCTGATGATGCTGTTGGGTTGGAGTTGACTGTGGAGCCATGGATCGAGGGACTTTGGCCAGCATTAAGAGAGCAGATGGTTTTAATGCCAGAAATGGAAGGTCAAGCAGATAGCAAGACCACAGTTCAAGCAACAAATCACAGTACAGTCCCCATTGTCAATGGTAACAGTGAAGCATCAGAAATAACCAATCACACTTCAAGCCTTGTATCCATTGTTAATGGTAAGTCATCAGAAAGTAATGGCAAGATAGTTGAAAATGGAAGTCAGTACTCAGATGACAAAGCTGAGGTACCAGAGATCAGC
This sequence comes from Galaxea fascicularis, assembly GCA_948470475.1. Lineage (NCBI taxonomy): Eukaryota > Metazoa > Cnidaria > Anthozoa > Scleractinia > Euphylliidae > Galaxea > Galaxea fascicularis. The sequence goes on along the minus strand of OX419342.1, from coordinate 22,315,374 downwards.
CATACGAGAGGCATGATTGCCAATGGTGAGATCAAATCTTTGGAAGAACCAGATGGCAAGGTTGTGTCCAATGGGGTTTCGCATTCAACAGACTCTCATGATGGTGTTACTAACGGCCATGTCACAAGCAAAGACAGTAGTATGGATGCCAAATCAAAGGAAGCAAATGAAGCAGACTCTGTTGATGGCCAGAGTTCATCTGCCAGACGTGGTATCTCTCAAACGACCAACTATGATCCCACTTCACCACTCACTCTAGCAGACCAGTTCAAGTCACCTTCCCCTGTGCTATCATCTAGTCTGTTATCAATACCACAGCTTCCACCTGCTTATTTAGAAATCACCTTCCACCCTGAACTCAAACTCGACTGTGCATTGTTACCTTTGCATAATGGTACAAGCTTCCCAAGTGCCACATCTGAGGTCTCTATGGCAACCATAGTATCGGCAAGGCAGCTGACAGCTGATACAGCCATTAAGACTGCATTGGACATAGAGCTTGACATCACAGATTGTAGCATGAGTTATGAACCAGGGGATTCCTTTGGTATTGTTTGCCCCAATGTGAGCTCAGAAGTTGACGAAATCATAACAAAGTTAGGACTGAACAAAACAGCTGACACTCCATTCTCCACTAAGCTGATGGTGTCAACAACTAAGAAAGCAGCTAGTGTGCCAGACTTCATTCCAGAGTATTCAACCATCAGGCATACATTATTGACTTGTTTGGAGATAAGGGCTGTCCCAAGCAAAGCTTTCATAAGAGTTTTATCCGAGTACACTGCTGACCCTCAAGAGAAGAAAAGGCTTCAAGAACTTTGCAGTAAGCAAGATGCAAGTGACTACATGAGGTTCATCAGAGAACCTGGTGTATCTCTGCTGGACCTTCTGAACAACTTTCCTTCTTGCCAACCACCTTTTGAAAGATTACTTGAGCTGCTACCACGATTGAAGGCCCGGCCTTACTCAGTGTCAAGTTCTCCATTAGAATCTCCCTCTTGCCTCCATTTTGTGTTCAACATTGTAGAGTTTCCCGCTGTTGAGGGCATAAGGGAACAACGGCAAGGTGTTTGCACTGGCTGGCTTAACAAGATATCAAAAGTTTACAGACAAGGGAAAAACCAGGATGACAACAAACTGACTGACAGCTTTTCAAAGATGACTTTGCAGGAAAGACCAAAAGTTCCAGTCTTCCAGAGAAAGAATCTTCACTTCAAACTGCCAAGCAACCCAGATACCCCAATCATCATGATTGGTCCTGGTACAGGGGTTGCACCATTCATTGGCTTCCTGCAGCACAGGGAACTCAATCAGAAGGCAGGGGGCTCAACAGCAGCACTCTCTGAAGCTTGGCTATTTTTTGGCTGTAGACACGAGGATAGAGATTTCCTTTACCGCCAAGAACTGGAGCAGTTCTTGTCAACTGGTGTATTGTCACGTCTTTTTCTTTCCTTCTCTCGTAATGCCACTGACGATACAAAAGGCAACCCTCCCCCTCCAAGGTATGTTCAAGATAACCTGAGATGTCATTCTGCAGAAGTAGCCAAACAAGTCTTTGACAAAGGAGCAGTTGTCTACATTTGTGGTGATGCTGCAAATATGGCAAGGAATGTGTTTGATACTTTCCTTCAAATTGTCCAAGAACACAAAGGTGTGGACATCACAGAAGCAAGGAAGGAAATGATGAAATTGCGTGCAAACAAGCAGTACCTTGAGGACATCTGGACATGAGCAAACAAGTAACTTTTGAGCATGGAAGTTAAATACTATATAACGTTGAATGAAGCTTCATTTTTGCTATCTCAAAGAAGTGGAATTGGGTTTAACTTGAAGTAAAATCTTGGTTGATCAAAGAGGAATTTTAAGTATGTTTTTTGGATCAATAATAAGTACTGTGCACAGTTATAATTCATAATTATTTTTGCAGATGATGTAATTCCACTCTGCAAAGAGGGTCCCCTATACTTTTTTCGTGAAACGTGATTGGGACTATTTTTTTCTCGTGAAACGTGATTTAGGTTTATTTGTCCATTCGTGATTCATGATTGGGGATATTTGATTGCATCATGAACGTGAACGAATTTTGGAATTATCCGTGACACGTGAACAGTCTCAATATTTTTACGTGAATGCATTTTCGAAAGTGGTATAGGGGACCCTCTGCAAAAGATAGCCATTTGCAAAGTTAATAGGTGGTTGTAAATCATGTGCCAAAAAGTTAGTTAATACCTTTATCTCTATTTAAAGCTGCAAGATCTTATGATATCACATGGACAAGATAATCCATTAGAAGAGTAGAATGAGCATGTACTGTATACTCAGGTCTCAGAGATTTTCATTGTTGTGTCAATTTGCATTTTGAAAATTTATGGCAACAAATCACAAGCATTTGATTATGATTTTTTCCATAACTGGTAGCATTAACTGGTGGAGTGGTCTCATACCTGCACTGAAATAACTTACACAGGTGAATCTAAAAAACTCAAACCACTGGAAAAACAAAGAAACATCCATGCAAGTTACTGTTCTTTCCAATCACCCAAATCACCCAAATCACCTTTCACTCCCAGCAAACTCTCCTTGCAATACCCAGCTTACATTGTCCAGCAGGCGGTGATCAGAATAAATAAAAAAACAACTGGGGGATATTGTTTGATTTAACACCAAATTCTCAGAACTAACATTACAGCAATGTATGGCAAGCAGTAAGGAGAATCAATATTGAGATTGTGGGAGTGGAAGAGTTACCTTTTCAAAATGTATACTTTTAGAGACCTAAATCATAGCAGGCTCTGAAA